>PVKM010024892.1:0-20259 GCA_004027735.1 Carollia perspicillata
AGAGGAAGATAATGAATACCAGAAGGAAAAAATATGAGAAATTGAAGGATCAAAGTTATCAGTGGAAAATCGAGAGGGGATGGTTGTAACCTTACAAGCAGAATTTTTAGAAATGCTATCTCACTTAATTTTTTGAATGTTCAGTGGATAGCTGCACAAAAAAATGCGTGAAACTTGTGGGTAGGTCTCAAAACGTTGCACTGGAGCCCACTGTTGTTTGCGTCTAATGGGAATTTCTCATGCTGATTCATGGCAGTCATGGAGTGGGCGTCGCTGATATCCACACATTAATGGATAAAGCATTTCTCTAATTTAGTTATGGCTTTTTCGTTTCCATTAAAGAATGACACTCAATGGGTTTACATTTTTGCTGCAAGTGGATAAAATGCAAACTTAATTTTAAAAATTATTATTTGATTGGTAGCTCTTGAAAATAAATTATATTTGAAGTGTTCAGAATAATTATTTTATTGTGCTTATCACTAATTATTTCCTTCTGTTTACCACTGCTCTTTGCTCTTAAATCAGGGTGATCTGTGGCAGTTTCGCACGAGTAAGTACTACGAAGTAAAAGTTGAATTTAGTGCTTTCTTAAGAAAATTGAGGTAACGGTTTGAAGAGATTTAAAAGGAAAACTAGCTTTTGTTCAAGAGAAACTTACTTCAATCTGAACCAACTCTGGGACAATATTTTGCAAGGCATTTTTCTGATCAATACCTTTTTTTTTAATCCGTCAAAGAAATTAGAGGATAGCAAAGGCAGTTGGCTTTGGAGTTTGGAAGTAGCCGTGGATGGCCTAAGAACGGCGCTGGTTTCAGAAGCCAGAGACGGAGAGGTGTCAACAGGGCATTCTCACAGTGGGGCTGCCCAGTGCAGAAGCTCAGAAGACAAGTGAGGTGAGGAAAACCGATTCAAACCGGGGTCAGAGTCCAAGTGCTGTGAGGAGAGTATCTGCATGAACAATGGCCTGCAGCAGGAGTGGGTGTCCACTAGGGGGCGAGAGGGAAGACCCTGACAGCAGCTGAAGTAAACCAGCCCAGGGGATGTTCTTCCTAATGAGAAAATTAAAGCAGTGGATTCTCCTAGGATGAAATGAGATACGCTCTTCTGTCAAAGACGTGTAACCTAAATCTAAACGTGAAGGAGCTGTAAACCCCAACTGAGGGACATTCTATGAAATAACTGTCCTGTAATCTTGAGAAAGTGTCAAGGCCATTTAAGTCAGCGTAAGAAAAGAAAAGACAAACAAACAACAACAACAAAAAAACCTGTTCCAGATTGATGGGGCTTCAGTGCCACTCGGTACAACACAGGGGTGTGAACAGGAGTTTTTGCAGTAAAGGACGTTGTTGGCACAATTGAATAGACTGCAATGGGATCTTTGGAGTAGATGATAGCAATATATCAATGGTAATTTTCTGATTTTGATGGTTGAATTGAGGTTATGTAGGAGAATATCCTTCTTTTAGGGACATACACACTGAGGAAATCTGAGGAATGCAGATTATACAGCATTGTGGTGATAGCTTTTCTCCAATGATTCAGAAATAAAGGTGTTGTTTAAATTACATTCAATTTTTTGGTAAATTTGAGATTGTTCTGCAATAAAAAAAAAGAGAAAAAGGTAAGTGAGAAGCAGAGAAAACAAGGATGCAAATGAAATTTTTTTTGTAAGAATAGAGCTAAAATCCATCGCCTGATATAGGCACCTCTCAAATGTGGGTTGATTTTGTGAGACAGAACAGATAAGAAGGTGCGGTTTTAAGTGCATGCTAAGGTTTTCCCAATTCCCCTCAGCTTGCCTTTGTGTTTCACTAAGTTGCTGTAACTTCACGTGAACAAATAATGCCTAGTTAATTTTTTAGGAATTTTTTAACCAATGTTAATCTAATATAAAGGGACGTAATTTGTTCAGATTTTTGAGTGACATCAAAATGATCACAGGGGTTTTTGAAATAATTTGTATATTTCTAAATAAGTGATTAATGACTCAAATATATAATTTTATCTGAGATTATCTGTATTCTCTATGTGTTCATGTATAGTTCCTAGATTTAAGAATAAGGATTGTTTTGTTGGAATCCCCTTCATTAAAATATTGTGAGTTCTATATAAGAAATAGAGGAGACAATACCACGTAGTAGAGAAAATACAGTAGAATCATGAATACAGATGAACAAAGGTTAAATCCAAAAATTTTTCTTTTTAATTTTGCTTTTTGGTCAAATATCTTATTGCCACTTTGCTTTCATTTCTTCCATCATAAAATGGGATCAAACATATCCAACTTGAAAAATTTTACTAATAATTAGCTATGTAGATCCATATGTATGAATCTATATATGGAGAACCTTTATATAGGTACATGTATTTATACACACATATATGTATGCATGCATACACACATATACATGAAGAACCTGTGATAGGAAGTGCTAGGTTATAGATGGATAGACAGACGAATAGATAACTCACTGTCCATCTAGCTAACTATCTACCCATCCATCCATCTCCTGGCACATCACATCACAGGCTTGCACATCACTGTAGCTTCCATAGTCTCCATTTGACTGTTGCTATTTTCAAACCCTTGAATTCCTAAAAAATACTGAGCAAAACTACATGCAGGGCGGCAGACAATTCTGAGCTATTATCAAACTATAACAGTAGTTAAAACATCTCCCTGAAGTCTGTGCACAAGAAGTCTGTGTACAGGAAGTTATGACTGGAATGAGTAATAACCCCATCACCTGCTCATCACACTTTCCTGGGAATGAATAGAACACATCGATCAGCTTGTCTGAAACTGATGCTAACAAGATAAACACCCTCTAAAAATTATTTTTGATTCGTACATAAGTAAGAGGTTAGAATTATAGATGTAGGGATAATAATAATGAAGAACATTGGCATTTATTTGAATATGTGCTCATCCCTGAAGATATATTATATGGCTCGCTTTTAAAAAAATGTGGTTTTGCTAATAGGGAGTCTATCGGTCAACATTTTGAAAATTAACCTATGTTTTAAATTACAACAAAGGGAGTTTGTCTTGAAAAGTCTTTGTCAAAATCAATAATAATATCTTGGAGTATTTAAGGCATAACTTAAATCCAGGTATTTGTATATTGAGTTTATATAAAATGATGCAAGCCAGGATGAAAAGCACTTATTTTGGGGAGATTAAGTACAATTAGATACAAATCAGTTTATAATTATTTTTATTGTTAATGCATGATACAGTTGTGGATTTAAAAATAAATACTCATCCATTCTTATTTTTATTCACTTCTTATTCATGTATAGTATCTGCTAATCTTTAATTATGTGCAGGCCTTAGAGACTTAAGATATAATGAGGCCTCAAAAGATCGCTATGTTCTGGAGAGACAGTTCAGTAAACAGACATATAGAATTAATATATGTGCCATAGAAAGAGATGAGACATGAAAGCAAAATAGAGAGAGTATCATAGAAAGCAGGATGACAGCTATTGAGGAGGGAGAGATTCGGGGGTGGAGGATGAAGCAAAAAGGAAAAGGGGCTCATGGACACAGACATGTGGCAATTGCAGCAGGATGGGGAGTGTAAGGGAGCTAAATGGTAATGGAAAAAAGACAATAATTTTTTTAAGTATATATTAGAGACTTCACCACTAATGAGGGTGATAAATAGAAGCTTAGTGGGGTGTGACAGGAAAGTTTCTCCATAAGGAACTGGTAAGAGTCATATAAAAGAGAATGAACTGTGTAGGGTGATTCATTGGGAGGGAGAATTGAGCAGGGTGAAGCATTCTTGAGCAAAATCACGAAGTCCAGGGTAGCTTGATTACTGAAAGGCAACAAGCGTCAGAGTGGTGAGTGAGAGGCATTAAGCAAGGCCAACCCATCATGGGGCTTTCATGGTACAAAAATAATGATGGCCATATACATATATTTATATTCAATTAAATGTGGATATATCTTAAAAGTAAACAGGTGCACAATTAATAATGCAGGTATAATGAGCTTGAGTCAAGACAGTTTTTGGCAAACTAGACAAATGATCACACAACTTAAGTTTAGGCTTTACCCTAACATGAAATCTAAAGATTTTAATTCAGAATCAGATTTTTAAAGAGCATCTATCTTGTGTACTAGAGCAATAATTTTGCTGGATAATATGTCATAGATCTCAGACCTTTTACAAAGTTGCAGTAACTGGGAAAACATCTAGAACAATTTTACGTAAGTAAATTCTCCAGTAGCTAAAATGCTGATTGGATTTGTGCCTTCGAATTGAAGAAAGTAAGGTATGTGGAAAGTTACATTGCCTTTTAAGTCACCAGGGTACCGTTGGGGAAATTACTCCACTGAAAGAGTTAATGCAGCTTCAAAACTTGCTTAAAAGGAATGTTTTGGGTAGATACACACTGAGAAAATCAGGCTTATAAGCACTGTATCTGAAAAACACTCAAACCCTAGAAATTGAAGTCACATGAGTAAAATTGTAAAGCCCCTTGGTGTATACTAGAGATATCCTATCATCTCTTTATATTTTCATCTGCTTTGCCTGGTTAGCACTGAAAATTCACTAAAGGCAAACCACAAAGTCAGTTCCCCCTATATTTCTGCCAAAATTACCTGTAAAAGGCTCCAGGGTTTTATTTTTACAGAAAGAGAATTTGACAGTTCTCTACTGGAGGCTTCATAGTGTTCCATATAACCTGCTCTGATACACGATGGTGAATCTTGATCTTAACTTGAAGCATTTAAACAGATTGTGAATCTTTCAGTGGCATTAAATGAGAAGTTAGAGAATTTGATATTGTTTTCTCACTTATTCTATAAGCATATTAATTCTGATTTCCAGCTTTAGTTGGTAAGTTGGATTGCTTTCTGGCTGACACTCCCTCCATAAAGAACTTTGACAAGTTTACTGAATTTGTGATCAGTAGGCAGTTTATAGATATGTCATATTCTATTTCACATATCAAGAATTGTCAGCAGGGAAATTTTCCAAGAGCTCAATGAGAAGAGAAACAGCTGGTGACCCAGAGTTCTGTTTCCCTTCAGTGCAAGTATAAAGCAATTTGAAGAAGCTCCTTCCGATCTACATTTATAAAGAACTGGGCCACAAAGAGTTGCCCTTAGAGGCTGTTGCAGGGACCCAGTTGTGACTCTCAGGAGGAGCTGCTGAAGAACTTCTGGTAAGAGCCTCGGAGATCTGTGCCACCCAGGGAGTGATGCCACTGACAGCTGCCGAGAAGTGTCGCAGTAACAGAAAGAGCAACTGACTTCCTTGCTGGAAATAAACAAAGGAGTGATGAAGACTGCTTCACTGAAAGAAGAAACTTAGTCAAAAGTTTAAGGGACAATTTTGATTAATCACTTCATAAAACCCGATGGGGTATAAGGCTGACATTCTCGTTGGGAACATAAACAAGGAAGTCACTGGATACCTTAGAAAACCCACACTAAGACCCAGGCTAAGACAGGGAGACACGTAAAAGCATTGCTTTACCAAAATTATTGCCTGTTTTTAAAAAAATCCTTATACTGGACTTAATTAATCTGATTAATTGCATCTGAGCACTTACTGCTAAAGAATCAGGTATCCAGGTGTACCAATGATATTTACAATACGTTTGAAGAAAATTACCCATTATTTAAATAGTGTTATAGTTTATTTGTACTTTCCAAATAAATAGTTTTTGATTAGTTCAAACATATGAACCATTAAACATAATTAAAATTTACAGCAATAATAATTAAGGTATTTTAATGTGTCAAATCCCATTGTCTTATGACTCTCATGACTTTTGTACTTACATTCACCTTAAAAAAACTTAAAATTAATTATTTTTTTATTTTATTAAAATATTTCATAACGTACTATCTTGTGAGAGGGTGAAGCCAAACATGGTATGGGGGTCTCCTGTACTAAAAGACAGGAAACTCTGAAGCTGTTTCTTTTCATGGGCTTTGCATTCTCTTACTTTTATTTCTTGCACATATTTTTTCGGGTGAGTTTTAAAACTGAAGCACTGAGCTGGATTTGAGAACATTAAACAGCTGACTTATTACTAAGAAAATAGTATTACACGGAAACCACATAAAAAACATCCATGGAAATGTATAAAAATGGGTCTTAACAGTTACATATTTGAGATCTGTCTACACCTGAAACCTAATCACAAAATATTTACATAAAATGCATGATAAGGAGAAAGAAAAGAGTATTTTCCCTTTTATATTAATTTCATCATGACATAGAGTTGCTGATTAAACAATATTTTGAAAATCATAAAAGTAGGTAAAACCAAGCTCAGTTTGATTCTCCTGTCCCAATTTTTAATCATTTATCTTATCACAACACTACTTTTGTCACCCAAACAAATCTATCACTTCCATAAAAAATAGCTGAGGACAAACACTTCTAGAAGATTTTCTTAAAAGCAAAACAAAAACAAAAGCCCCACCTCAAACCTCCCTAGTTATTTCTTTACTTCACATTTTTCTAATTACCATTCTTAAATGGAATAGAGAGATAATTCAAAAACTTTTTCATTCTCTCATAAGTATAAATATTCAGGTAAATGAGGTATTGAAAAGGATCCTAACAAATCTGAATATTGCTGAGGTACATTTAACAAGTACAACTAATATTCAATTTTTTAAATTTTTATTGTTTATGAAATTATATTCATTCCAATTTTCCACATTTATCTCCCTCCCCCAGCCCACCCCCCACTCCCACAGTCAATCCCTACACCACTGTTCATGTCTATAGTTGATGACTATATGTTCCTTGTCTAATCCCTTCACCTTTCAACCAGCCCATCTCCCTATTCCTCTCTTACAGCTGTCAGTCTGTTCCACGATTCTGTGCCTCTGATTCTATTGCTCATTATTTTATTTTGTCAATTAGATTCCAGTTATAAGTGAGATCATATGGTATTTGTCTTTCACTGACTGGCTTATTTCACTTAGCGTAATTGTCTCCATTTTTATCCATGCCTTCGCAAAAGGTACTAATTCATTCATTTTTACTGCTGTGTAGTATTTCATTGCGTAAATGTGCCACAACTTTTTAATGAACTATATGGGAGAATGTATTTGCCAATCAAACATTAGACAAGTGTTTAATCTCCAAAATATACAAATAATTCACACAACTCAACACCAGGAAGATAAACAATCCAATTTTAAAAATCATCAAAGGAATTGAATAGATACTTCTCCAAGGAGGATGTATAGATGACCCACAGACATATGAAAAACTGCTCAACAATGCTAGCCAAAAGAGAGATGCAAATAAAAACCACAATGAGATATTACCTCACACCTGTCAGAATGCCTATATTTATAAATTAACAAAAAAACAAGTTCTGTCAAGGATGTGGAGAAAGGAGAACCCTTTTTCACTGTTGGTGGGAATGGAGATTTGTGCAGCCACTACAGAAAACAGTATGGGAGTTTCCTCACAAGTTAAAAATAGAACTGCCTTTTGACTGAGCAGTTCCACTTCTGGAAATATGTCCAAAGAATCCCAAAATACCAATTCAAAAGAATATATGCATCCCTTTGTTCATAGCAGAATTATTTATAATAGCCAAAGTTTTGACACAGCCTAAGTGCCCATCAGCAGATGAATGGATACTATTCATAATTAATATGCTAATTATCAAGCAATATAAGTTTTAAGCCACCTGGTAATATGCTATTATAAATAAAAATTTCTAGATTTTGAATAAATTTCATATGCCTCTTAACCTAGCAGTATTCCAGGAGAAGACCTGTGTATATAGGTCACTGTAAGATTAATTTGAGACTTGGACATGATATAAATGTTACAAGTGAATATACCATTTAATTGCATTGATAGAAGTATAATGTTGCTATGATAATAAACATATTTCCCATTATGTGTAGCACCAGTCAACATATATATGGAGTTTGAAATTCCACATTTTAAAAATTTTGAAAATTTTACTGACAAAAAAAGAGAGAATAAAAGCAATATGGATAATAGAGGGTTAATACATTTGAAGGATTAAAAATTATTAGCTTTTAGAAGAGTAGACTAAGGAAAAATGTCTTTTCTTATTAGGGATGCCATAATCCCTATCCATTGTTCTCAAAAATATTATTGGCATATGGAAATAATTGGGAAGCAAATTTTAACTCAGACTAAAAAAAATAAAAATTGATGATAGATATTTAACTCCTTGAACACAGATCTGTGTTTTATCACATCATTGCATAACCTCTAGTACTTGGCATGGTGAACTTCACATAAAAATTCTTCAAATGTTAATGTTGAATCATTGAATGTATTAACAGGCAAAACTGAGCAACAATGAAATAGTTTATAGTGCCAAAAAGTGAGCTTCCTACTACTGAGAATATTGAAAACAGGCTAAATGACTATCAATTAGAATGCAATGCAAGTTGTGACTGTAAAGATGCCTTATCCTCGTGTGTGCATTCTCAAATCCATTTAAAAACTATCTTATTAATGGATAGCATATTATGTTATGGAAACATTTTCATTAAGTTGGATGTTGCTATATTTTGTTCCCCTGAATCTTAAAATAGAAGCTATGTTGGTAAGAGCATAGATGTTGGCACGAGGTAGAGGTGTTTGCAAACCATTATATACCACCTGAAGAGTACAATCTACCTGTGGTTGTTTCCATATGTAAGTGTGGATTACAACAGTAGAATAGTTTCTAAGGCTGTTATGAAAATTAAGTGAGATTATACTTTTAAAGCCTTAAGCACAGAATAAATGATTAATTTAGCCTACTTCATTAATTATTTTATGTGTATTTTCAATTACCGACTTGATGATGCACACATACTTTTGATTAAGTTGTCATTCTAAATTCATCCATCTATATTATCACTTCAAAGTATTTAGCAAAGTGCTGTGTACAAAGTAGGTGGTAATTATGTGAATGGCTTGGTAGACACTGAATACTTGAGATTTTCAGTACTAGTTATGGTAATGTCGATCAGTTTTTTTTTCCTGTATTCCCATGGAACTTAGCAAGGTCTGAAGTTTCAGTGAACTCTTAATAAATACCTGTAACATGGGAATTCCCTCTTTCAGCTTTACTCTTTTTAGTTAACGATTGTATAAGGAACATTAAAAAGATGAGGGGGTAAAATTCTATTAGAGAAAGTGAGTTATCTTAAAAGTGGAGCCAGGGATTAACAGAAAATTGAAAGCTTGACAAGTCAAGGGATGATAAAGTGTCAGGCCAGATGATGGGGAGTATCTTGATCAAAGGAAGAAAAGGGCAAGATAGTCTGAATGGGAAAAAAGACAAGTGAACACATGAGACAGTCAAGGGTTAGGGAAAAAT
The DNA here is from genome assembly GCA_004027735.1 of Carollia perspicillata. Taxonomy (NCBI): domain Eukaryota; kingdom Metazoa; phylum Chordata; class Mammalia; order Chiroptera; family Phyllostomidae; genus Carollia; species Carollia perspicillata. The sequence continues at coordinate 9,352 of PVKM010024892.1, forward strand.
TAAAATTGTGAAGGAAAATGTTTGGTCTTTTATTTTCCTCACTAAGTTTTGTCAGTATCTGATATGTTATCTAAATCTGCATGAAGTGAAAGTACTTTATAGATGTGTGACAGTAATGACACTAAAAATGCTTAAGAAAACCTGTTAGGATGACACCAGGTTCAACTCTACCACTGAGGTTGCTGAAAGTTAAAAAATTACGTGGTTATCATTCAGGTCTTTAAACTCAAAAGTTCTTAGGCAATTGTGTGAGTATACATTTGCCCGCTACCTGTAAATAAAAGACTAATAACAAAACAACTAAGTTGCCTTATCCCACAAAATCAGCATTTTACCTCATTTTACTGAAAAATCACAAAAAAAGGGAAATTGACTTAAGTGTCTATGTTTTATATCAACAACTCTATGTGTAAGTTTTGTTTGGCAAAAAAAACCCCCAAAACCCACAAGTTTGAGAGTGTGAAATTAAATGTGAGCTTCTCCTGTTATATATTGATTGAATTGATTGTTGATTTCCTAGATCCTGGTGAATTAAAATTCACAGTTGGATTTTTTAAAGAAATGTACCCTGGAATTTCTATCTGCTTAAACATACAGTTTCAAATTTTCATACAGGTTGAGGAATTACTTCTATTTACTTTCAGCCACCAGAAATGGTGTCTGAAATTGTCTAGTGCGGAATCATCAATGATAAGAGTACACATAGTCCTTCCGCAATCATGTATTTGAAATTTATTTAAAATAAATGAAATCTACATCAATAAAATGCTCTTTAAAAGCACTCAGTTTTTAGAATAGAGAAGATATTCTATTCTAAAAACTGAATAGACCCTATTTAGGGTCCAGTCAAGGATTCAGTTTTATCCAAAATAGCGTTACATATCAGAAACGGCAGCATTTATGGAAACCACACTGCTGTATTTGCTTTGTGTTGCAGAAAGCGTTTTAACTTGGGGTTTAATTATAAAGATGTAACCTTTTAATAAGATAATTTATCTCTAGCTCCTCTCAGTGGCTACATTAAAAAAATAATGATGCATGTAACATGAAAGTGAGGAAAAGCCTAGCGCACATGATTATAAATACCATTCTTTTACCCTTTGGCGACCATTTTGAAACAATTTTGCTGAATGAGAGGATCACACCTATGTAATTTTCCCCATATATTCTCCTTCCAGTCGCCAATATACTACATTAGTGAGATAGTAAATAAAACTAGGTAAGGTCCAAAATAGGCTTGGAAATAGTTACTTAAAATTATCATTTTGAAATAGATGCCATGAAGCCCCATGCTTTCTCTGTCACAGAGAACATAGTTACTTAGCAAACAATGATATACTTTTTGTTGGCAAATGCACAATAAAAATTCACAGTTCTTATAGTGACAAAATTTTTACATAATATTTCACTAGAAATCGCTTAATGTAAATATAGAAAATACATTTACTTGAAAGTAGACTTGTGGAATAGCATAAGGAAGACTGGTGGAAAAGTCCTATTTCATGATTGTGGAGGTGGTCACACAAAACTGCAGATGTGATAAAATTACGTAGAACTATACACACACATACATGAGTAAATAAAAATATGCACATGGAAACTGTTCAAGCTCTGTGCATTATACCAATGTCAGTTTCCTAGGTTTGACATTGTACTATGATTTTACAAGAGCCAAAGTTTGGATAAACTTGGCGAAGAGTACATGGGTCCTCCCTGTGCATTTTTTGCAGCTTTCCATAAGTTTTTAATTAATTGAAAATGAAATTTTAAAAAAGAGAGAGATTTAAGATAATATGCACCAGAAACAAAACTTTGACCTTATTTTGAACCTAATGCTAACTGGAAAAAAAAGTGTATGAGTCACTGGCACAGTTTAACATTGATTAATTTGCTATTAAGGCAATTATGCTAATTTTTTAAGGTATAAGTTCTTTTGGTTATTTGAAAATGCTATTATATAAAGTAAGTCTAAAATAAGATTTTTTTCCCTGGAATTCAATGCTAAAATAAATTCTCAAAATCAAACAAACAATTGAGCTGTGCCACTATTGAGCTCACAGCCATGACGTACCACAGCCAAGATGTATCACAACTGAATTCTTAGCAGTAAATAATATCCTTCCCCTTTTCACTGGCTCCCAAATTAGAGACTCCTGTTGGTGTTGAACTGGCAACTAATACTGTTGTTTGAAGAAAGCACAACTTGTTTGTGTATTTGGTGCAACATGACAACAAGTGAAGGATGTCTCCATCTCCATCCTGATCTTGATCTCAACCTCTATCATCTCTATCTGTCTCTATTTCTGTGTATCTCTAGCTCTATATCTAGCTCTATCATCTCTATCTCTCTCCAAGCTTTTGGCAGTTTTGTTTTTTTCACATTTTGTTTATGGAGTTGGATTTGTTTTTAGAGATGGTTTAATTTTTTAGTTTTATTTTAATTGTCTACTATTACTCTAATTGTTAATTGTAACATTGACAACTTATTCTCACCTAAAGGAAATTCATTGTTTGTGACTACTTTTTAAAAAGGAAATTGTGAGCCCTGGCTGGTGTAGCTCAGTGGATTGAGCACGGGCCTGTGAAGAAAAGAGTCGCCAGTTCGATTCCCAGTCAGGGCACATGCCTGGGTTGCAGGCCAGGTCCCCAGTAGGGGACACATGAGAGGCAACCACATATTGATGTTTCTCTCCCACTCTTCCTCCTTCCCTTTCCCTCTCTCTAAAAATAAATAAATAAAATATTTAAAAATATAAAAAGGAAATTGTGAGTTAGAAACTTAAAAACCATTATCAATACAGCATGTAGCAACTATTCTCAGCCATCTTGTTTTCCCTGTGTGAGGACCTTGGCTGGTCAGTCAATCCTCTCTTCTGTACTAAATTTAATTACAAAATTCTCCTCAGGGCTTTAATCTCTTATCCAAAATAGAACATGAACTCATTTTGTTCATAATAAATTGAGAACAGATTCTGAAGTTAGACTGATATGACCATAAACTTAAGCTCAGATACTTAATAGTGATGTAACCCTGGGCAAGTTAATATTTGTGCTTTTAAGTTTAGGGTTTTCTTCTGTAAATTATGATGCCAAAACTACATGCCTTATATGTTTGTTATACTCTGTGGGGACTAAAGAAGAGAATTTATATATAATGCCTGGCCCAAGAACTACAATATAGTATGTGAGTGTGTGTATGGTAACTTAAATTTCAGTACACTGTGCTGAACCAGTTCTCATCACTCTTGGACAGGTTTATTAACACTGAGTAGAAAGATCCAGGAACAGAAGATGGTCAGTCATTTCTATTAGCGGATGTGCTGGTTAATTTTGTGTGTCAACTTGACTGGGGTGAAAGATGCCTTGGTGAAAATAATCTTTGTGTGTGTCTATGAGGATGTTTCTGGTGGGGACTAGCATTTGTATCAGCAAGTCAAGATGATCAATGAGAGTGGATCATGCAGTCTGTGAACAGTCTGAATAGAACAAAAAGTGGAGGGGTAATTTGCTCTCCTTGCTTGAGCTGCGACATCCATCGTCTCATGCCTCACGTGAGTTCCTCTGGTTATCAAGCCTTTGGACTCAGACTGAACCAACTCACTGGCTTTCTGATATGTCTTCCATGCGGATAGCAGGCGGATCATGGGGCGTCTCATCCTCCATGATGACATGAGCCAATTCTTATCATTTCTCTCTCTCTCCGCATATGTATGTGTATGTGTATATGTGTGTGCACATATATATAATCTGCTACTGGTTTTGTTCCTCCGGAAAAGAAAAACACTGGCCAATACCACGAAGAATAGTAATCTAAACTATTTATGTAATTATGTCTTTGTTTGAAATCACAAAACAAATAAACAACAAAAAATATTGTTATGCCTGGAAACTTTCAAGGCACAACATTCAATAAGGTAATTGATATAACTAAAACCTTACAAGAAAAAAAAAGTAAATTCTGGCCTTTTTTTCATTTATAAAAATGATATATGCAGAAAATAAATAGCTAAAATAAAGCACTGTATCAGGATGTATATTTTGGTACATCACAAAATTAAACAAATGTACATCTCCATTCATTTGAGAGTTTTAGGAAGACTTCACACAGAAAAATTAATTTAAAGATATCTATGGGAAAACTTATTTTCACTCCCTTTTGATAAGAATCCAAAGTATACTTTGGTGGCTCATTTTTCCCTTTTCTTTTCTCTGTTATGGTACTCTGCTTCAGGGAAGATGAAAATGACATTTTTCTATATGAACTACAATAGAGAACAAGACATTCTTGCTTTACTAGTGAAAAATGAAAGACAAAAAATGATCAAAATAAGAAAAGCTAAAATAGCCTTAGCAAACTAATTATAGGCATTGCTTTCAGAAGATAATATTTCATATTCACAATGGATTAATCTATTTATCAGTATAGTTGTAGATTTTGGATGCCCTATGTTATTTTAATATAAAAAGTTTTAATGTTTTCCTAAATGTATTTGTCACATTTTCTAAAATATAAATATTTTTATTGCTTTTTAAATAGGAAAATCTGAGCCTAATGCTTGACAGTACTTGCTGTGACAGATTTTTCTCTGCATATCAGTTGGATATTGTACTGTCACTTAGAATATTTGGTGGGCTTAGAAAGTCCTTAAGGTTCTTTCTACCACAATTTCTACACATTTATTTTGTTCTGTGGGACATAAAGGCCTCCTTTTATGTAGGAATGAACAGCATTGATGCATAGCTTTTAACTTCTAAATGATTGAAATGATTAAGGATATCTGTTGACTACTTTCTCAATGTCTTGTTATACTTATTGGTCCAAATGAGAGTGATACAGAGAACCATGCCACTGTCACTTTCTTTAGAGATCTGCTTTAAGTAGAAAGACATAATTACTGAATTTGGCTCTCCATTTTCAAAGGACATCAACCTAACTCGGTCATCTTATGTATTCCCATTTCACAAATAAGTCTCTTTTATGACTAATAAAAAAATCAAATATAGTGGGAATGCAATTCTTTAGTTGCCATGAAGATCAGTGTTCACACTGATCTTCAATGGATATCTACAACTCATTCTCACTTTTCCCTCATGTCAAAAGAAGAGATATATGCTTTACTTTCTTATCTCTGATTGACCCCTGATGTCTTTCTTTCTTTTTTTTAATCTAGTCAAGTGTAGCCTACCTGTCTCTCTTAAGTGAGGGCTGGGGGAAAACTAGGAGACTATTGTCAAGGTCACAGCCTAATAACACAAGTCCACTAAAAAATTGAAATTTAATCATAAAGATGCTTTTGGAATGCTTTAGAATTATAGCATACTACTCTTTTCCTAATTTACCATCACACTAATAATTATCTAGTATAATAACAATGGGTGACTTAACTTTCACAAGGAGAAATATTTAGGGAACTTAAAATTCAACAAATGAGATAAAAACTAAGTCACTAGAGGAACTTGAAGACTCTTGTACCTACAATCAAACATTAGATACAGTTAAATCAACCCTAGCTAGAGTAATATAAAACATCATATCAAAGGCCTATGTAATTATATTCTTATTATTCCATACATCATGATCAACTTTAAAAGAATGATAAAATGCAATGAAAGTGAAAGGCAAAAAAACCCCAGAGTCTGAAGAGAAAAAGCAACATCAAAAAAACAATAGAATTACACTACTCAACTTTAAGACTTACAATAAAGCACAGTGAAAAAGGAAATATGGTATAGGTGAACAAGTAGACATATAGATTAATAAAACGAAATGGAGAGCCAATAAATATACCCACACAAATCTGACTTTTAACAAAGAAAAAAATAATAGTCTTTTTTGTCAAACCCTGGAACAATTAATTGGAAGTCCATATGCAAAATTAAGTCAAAAGGGATACAGACATAAATGTTAAAAATGAAATTATAAAATTTGAGGGAGAAAATCTGTGTGACTTTGGGTGTGACTTTTGAGTTTTAGATACAACAAAAACATTAGGAAAATTGATAAATTTAGCTGCATTAAAATTTAAAGTGACTGCTCTACGAAAAATGCTGTGAAGAGAACACAAGCAAGCCAAGCATTGGTAGAAAATATTTTCAAAAATTTATGTGTTAAAGGAATTTTATCCAAAATGCTTAATAAGCTTTAAAAATTAATAACAACCCAGTTAAAATGCTAAAAAATGTGAATAGGCACCTCATCACAGAAAATATACAGGTGGCAAAATGTGTGAAGATATTGGTGTCTCATGTGAATGCTCAACAAAGGATGACCTCAGGAAAGGAGGATTTGAATAATCAGAAGAATAGGATGACCTGTTCTGTGAGTAGCAGTCATCCTCTTCTCCAAGCCATCCCTGTGATAGCACAGTTGGCTCAAGAACACGGTGGCAATAGTGGCAAGGATGGAAGTTATACATGGGCACAGGAACGTGGACTCAGTCAGCAAGGCTCACTGGCTGTGTTTACTGCTGAGTGCTCAATCTGCCAGCAGCAATGATCAACACTGCACTAAGTCTCTGTGAGTGCACCATCCCCAGGGGTGATCAGCCAGCTACTGGTGGCAGTTTGATTACACTGGATGCTTCCATCATGGAAAGGAAAGCACTTTGTTCTTCTAGGAGTAGACAGTTCTCTGGACACAGATTTGCTCTCCTAGCACACAGTATTTCAGTCCAAAGTATCATCCATGGCATACAGAATGCCTCATCCACTGTCATGGTATTCCACACAGAATTGCTTCAGATCAGGGAACTCACTTCACAGCAAAGAAATATCACAATGGGCTCAGTCAGGTAAATCACCAGTCTTGTATTGCCTACCATCCAGAAGCACCTGGATAGTATAGTGCACAGGTGGCAAGCACAAGGCCTGTGGGCAGAATCCTGCCTCCCTCTTGTCTTATTCAGCTGGGCACCTTGTTTCTGCCCAGCAGCAGCACCAAGCTCCTTGCCCCTAGTTAAGGAGTAGTTACATTTATACAGTCCTAAAATTACATTCGGTCCTTTTAAGGTAGCTACGAGGCTGATGTGGCCCCCAGTGAAAATGACTTTGACACCCCTGACACAGTGGAATGCCCTTTTTTAGAGATTGAATTAAAATGCCAGTTAGATAGCGATAATTTGCAGGGCTGGGCAAAGTGTTCCAGAAGTATGTGTATATTTTGAATCAGCTTCCAGTATATGATAGTGTTTTTCCTATAGCTAAGGTTCATGGGTCCAGGAATCAAAAGTGGAAATGACAATGATACTGCTCTTATTACCTCCAGTGACTCATAAGCAAAATTTTTGCTTCCTGTTCCCATGACCTCATGCTCTACTGGCCTTAGTTCCAAAGGGAGGAATACTTCTACCAAAAGGCACAACAATTATTCTATTAAACTGGATGTTAAGACTACCACCTGGTCACTTTGGACTCCTCAAAACGTTGAATCAACAGGCAAATACAGGAGTTGTAGTGCTCACCAGAGTGATAGATTTTTACTACAAGGGAAGAATTGGGACTACTTCTCCACAAAGGAAGTAAGGGAGAATATGTCGAGAATACTGGAAATCCCTTAGGATGTCTCATCTTACCGTGTCCAGGGAAAACTACAACCCAATCCTGGCAGGACTATTAGTTGCTCAACCCTTTCAGGAGTGAAGGGTTGGGCCACCCCACCAGGGAAGAGAAGTATAACCAACTGAGGTGCTTGCCGAAGGCAAAGGGGACCCAGAATGGTTTGCAGAAAAGAAGGAAATACCAGATACAACCACATGACCAGTATAGGAAACAAGAACTGTATTTGAGTATTTCCTCCTTCCTGTGTAATTAATACATTTGTATCTGCATTTATATAATATCTTTTGTTTTCTTTCCTTTTATTATCTTGTTATTTAACATAAGTTGTATTGGATTCATAGCATAGTATTTATGTCTAGTCAGTTTTATATCATAGTATTTAAATTACTGAACGTCAAGGTAAATTCACTTCCTTTTCTGGGGAAGGGGTTAGTTTTTAGATGTAAGCAGGATTGATGTATCATATTAGTGTAATTATGACCTTCTTATTGTCTTTATTTTGAGGGAGACATGGTTTAAGAAGATGTGTATGAGTTCCAAGATAACAGGGGAAGACTTTTTATGGTTGATTTTGTGTGTTAGCTTGACTGATACGTGAGGTAACCATTATATCTGGGTGTGTCTGGGAGGATGTTTCTGGAAGAACTTTCTTTATGTTGGTGAGCATCAAACAATTCTTCTGAGGGCCTGAATAGAGAAAGAAGGCAGAGAAAGGGAGAGTTCTCTCTGCCTGAAGACATCAGCCTCTGCCCTCTTCTGAGATTGGCCTTCCAGTTCTTAAAAATGCACCACCAATTTTTCTGGGCCACTGATTTGCAGTGGGCAGATTGTAAGACTGCTTGGTCCTCAGAGACACTTCCTTATAATAAATCTCTTCTGTTATAGAAATCACCTATTGGTTCAGGTGATTTATCTGGAGAACACCGAGTAGTATAATAACCTTTTTCTTAGGAAATTACTGAAGTGTTATAGTGCAGAGACATACTAATATGCACTCTATTCTCAAATGATCCAGATAAATAGTACGTGACTATATAAAAATTTATGGATATGCACATCTAACATTTGCATATATAATCCATATACATACTTATAGTTTATATATATTTAGAATGTTATATGTTTATAATTATATGTGTGCTTTAAAAATTACGTCTAGGTAGAGTTGAATGTAATTATATAGTAATAATTATATTGTATCATTATATACTTAGTTGTATATAATTAGCTATATATATTTATAAGTATTTGCATATATTTAAATATAGTTATATTTTATAAGTATTTATATATAATTATTATTATCATATGCATTGATAAACTATACTTATAAATTTCTATAAGTTTTAAGTTATTTTAAGATATATTTTAAAATTTAGGTTAATTGAGGTTATATACATGTTAAATTGAGAGCCAAGAACAAACATTAGTTTTCTGTTTGGTTCTAATGCTCATTTTGCTATACGAGAATTTCTTTACTAAATTTTCTACTATGTATAAGAAAGTCTAAACAATAAAAGGTAAAATGTTCTTAAGTATATTTATTTGACACAAATCTAAAATTATCAAAATAATATTTGAATAGAAGTGGTAAGGAAACTCTATTAGAAGGACTACGACAAAACAAAATCAAGTGTATTGAGGTCAACATACAGGCAGTCCTTTAAGTACGAAGAAATCTTTGGTTAAGTAATGAAACTCTCAATGTTGTTAAATTTGACTTGACACAAGGTTAGCAGCTGAGACTAAATGATTTACTGACTTAAAAAACACATCTCATACAGAAGTAGTCATGGAAATGAATGGTGATTTGCCCACATAATTTTAAGAGCACAATTTTTTAAAGAAATCTTTGCAGCTGACATTCCACTTCCAGATGCCACCTTGTTATTTGTTTAATGTTTAATCAGTTGGATTAATAAGACACCTAGATTTAAAAAATATATAATTCTTGATCTCTTTGAGCTAAGAAAGCACAATTGTTCACTCATCTTACTCAAGTGTAGTACACTATGGGGAAAAGAGGAAGGGATGTGACATTGCAGACCTGAGTTCAAATCTCAGCACAGCTGCTTCTACCTATGGGACCTATAACCACTCAGTTTTTCTTTGAGATTTAAAAAAAATTTAATTGATGTTCGATTATAACTGTCCCTATTTCCCCCATTACTCTCCCTGCCCTGCCCATCCTCCCTCCCACATTCAATCCCTCCCATTGTTCTTGTCCATGGGTCCTTTATATACAAGTTCCTTGACTTGACCTTTCCTTTAGAATAAGATGGTAAGACTAGAAATCATCTTGAGTATCTGTTCTTTCTTTAGTTTCCTCTTTAAAGTAATTATGATGTTACAATTATGCAAACAAAATGGAGATCAGATTCTCTGTGATCTACCACAATAGAATAAAACATCTAGGTCCTCTGGTCCGATAATTAATCTAGGTCTCTACGGAAGATGATGTCTAAGGGGGTATGGGTATCTTGGCCTGCTTTCTGTTATGAATAAATTTCTGAATTCCCTTAAAATTCATATGTTAAAATCCTAACCCCCCAATATGATTGTATTAGGAGATGAGGCTCTGGGAGGAAATTAGGTCTTGAGTGTGAAGCTCTCAAGAATTGAATTAGTACTTATTTAAGAAGAGATATTAGAATTTTCTTCCTTTCTTTCTCTTTCTCCACTATATGAGGGAAACTGGAGGGGGGGTTCTCACTATAACCCGTCCATGCTGGCATCCTGATCTCTGAGTTACCAGCCTCCAGATTTGTGAAAAATAAATGTTGGTTGTTTAAGTCACTCAGTCTATGGTAATAGTGTATAGCAGCTCAAACTAACTAAGATACCTTCCTTGTACATAATGGGATTGTTTTCATTGCCATAATTTAGCTGATTTTCATAGAATCCATATGAGTAAGACAAATATATTGTCATATCCATTTACATTTTGAGATGCTGAAATAACACAAATGGCAGTCACATATCTCTCACAATCAGTGCCGCCAACTTAGTCTTGACTTTCAGCTAAGTCCTTGCTGTCAACTTAGTCTTTACTTTGCACCCGTGTTTGAACCTGGCTACATGATGGAAGAGAAGATGGACACATACCCAACTCTTTTTAGGGTTTATATTATAACAATAATATATATGCAATAGGAACATTGTAGGTGCCATGAAGAAAAAATATAGAGTGTTATAAAGTTATTAAGGTTTACTTTATGTTGAGTAGAAACAGGAAGTTGTTTTTTTTAATGTGAGTTTTAACTTGAGACACAATAATAAAAGGGATCAGTCATATAAAGATCTGGGTGGTGGGTGGGGAGAGAAGAGCATAATGTTCTATAAAGAGGGAAT
>PVKM010024893.1:0-20255 GCA_004027735.1 Carollia perspicillata
ATGAAAAGGAAACCCACTGAATGGGAGAATATTTTTGCTAATGATATATCTGATAAAGTTTTAATTCCCAAAATATACAAAGAACTAATACAACTCAACTCCAGGAGGACAAAAAATCCAATTAAAAGACGGGCAAAATACCTGAATAGACACTTTTCCAAAGAGGACATACAGATGGCTTGTAGACATATGAAAAAATACTCAACCTCACTAATTATCACAAGGATGCAAAAACCACAATGAGTTATCACCTCACACCTGTCAGAGTGGCTGTCATCAATAAATCAACAAACAAGAAGTGCTGGCAAGGATGTGGAGGAAAGGGAGCCCTAGTGCTCTGTTGGTGGGAATGCGGTCTGGTGCAGGCACTGTGGAAAACAATATAGAGTATCCTCAAAAAATTAAAAATGGAACTCACTTTGAACCCAGTGATTCCACGATTCCACTTCTGGTAATGTGTTCTAAGAATCCTGAAACACACACACACACACACACACACACACACACACACACACACGAACCCTTATGTTCATAGCAGTGTTATTCATAAAAACTAAGATCTGGAAATAGCCCAGGTGCCCATCAGTAGATGAGTGGGTTAAAAAACTGGTACATTTGCACAGTGGAATACCATGCAGCAGTAAAAAAGAAATTCTTACATTTTGCAACAGCATGGATGGATCTGGGGAATATTGGGCTAAGTGAAATAAGCTAGCTGATGAAGGAAAAATACCACATGATCTCATTTATATGTGGAATCTAATGAACACAGTAAACTAACAAGCAAATTGAAACAGAAGCATTGGTACATGGAACACACTGACAGCTGCTGAAGGGGGCGGGATTGGATCAAAGAAGGTGAAGGGATGAACCAAAGAACATTTGTGTATGACCCATGGACATGGACTACAGTATGGGGAATGGAGAGAGTGGGGCTAGGTGGAGGTGGGAAAAGAGAAAAAAACAAGAACAACTGTAATAGCATAAACAGTAAACAAATAAAAATACTCATTTCTTCTTTTCCCATGTTAGTTCATTTTTAAAATTTACCCAAAATGTTCCAAATCTGACTGTTTCCACACATCAAAATCCTGCAAATACCATTTTAAATGTCAGGCTTTTTAAGTTTAACCTGTTTAATATGGCTAAAAGTTATTTTCTTCCAAGAATTCACATGACATTATTCCCACTTTTCCAGAACTGTATTATTGTGGCAGATATCATATGTTGGCACACTCAGTACCCTTTCCACATCCTTGTCTTCCTTTTCCTTGACCACAGAGTTTGCAAATGATAAGCAACAAAGTCAGATCATAACATGTGCCATTGCCCCATATATTCTTCAAAGTTTTGTGCATTTTTTAACACTTCCAGGATGGAAAGAAAAACAAATGTAGTTAATTCTTCCCCCAATTTGTTCCATGGTATCTGCATTTCTCAAGAACTCACCCCCTATATAAGAGAAATTTTCAGGTAGCAACATAGGTGTATAAACAACTGATCCATGATCATATCCTTATTAATTATACCACATCGATCCTGACTTCATTTTAATATGAGTAAGAGCAGAAACAAGGAAATGAATAGTACAGAAGATGAAAGAAAAATAGTATTTATCTATTTACCAATGACATTATTATTTATTGTTTTTTAATCACCAAAAGATATTTGTGAAATAGCTTCTATTATTCATAATTTTACAGATAAATAAATTAAGGTTTAGGTAAATTAGGTAATTTTGCTAAAATCACACACTGTTGAGGAAGCTTGGATTCCGATTCTTGAGTTTCTGATCCCATGGTCTCAATCACTTCGAATTGTACCACCTCACCTCATTCAATGCATTCTACCAGGCACAAAATATCTTTTATGTTTATCAGTTAGATCTCATGTAGCCTGGTAAACTTTTTTTTTTCAAATATTAAAAGATTACAGCAGTGACATAATGGAGTTGGTTCTTACTGGCTTGTTTATGGGAGTCACTGGGCACATTTCTTTCCCACTCAATGTTCAGTGACTTCACCTTGATAATTTGAAATTGAACATTATGGGGTATTTACACTATAAAAATTGGCAAACTCTGCAAACCGAGGCTCTTGCTCTCCCTTTTCCAGCTGATTGTTACACATTTACCAGAACACTACTTGCCAAAACACCTTTATCCAGATGTTTTAGAAACAACTTTTTTTTTAACTTTTCATTTGGCACCTTTATTTAGGCAAATTATTGCATCCAGTCACCTAACCATTTGCCATAGTAGGCCTAAAATTACAAAACCTGCTTCAGGTATTTTTTTCCCTCTGTTTTTTTATTGTTGTTTAAATACAGTTATTACTTTAACATTAATGTGTTTCCTTTGCTATTATGTATCTTTCAGAGCTGAATTTTCATCTGTTGATATTTGAAATACCATTGTCTTGTCTTTTATGCTTCAGAGATCCCCACTGACACAAAATAAAACTCATCAATTTCCTTTTCCCCCTATGCACTCACAGCCCTTCCTTGCCCTTTTTTTGATATTGTAATTACAGTGCATATTTGTGCCAAGAACTGTCACATTCCGGTAGTTTAAGAGCTTGTCTGAAGAAACGTTCCTCTTCACAGTACTCTACTGCATGTCCTTAAAATACACGACTGAACTGCAAGGGGAAATTTATGGTAATCACTAAGAGAAGCCAATGAGCCAGACAATTAAATAATTCCCAATTTTTAGACCATGATTCACATATAATTTAAAATATTTACCGAGTGAGAATCTAAGAAGTATGAAGTGAGTAGCTTTTCTAAACTATGAGAAGAAACTAGTTAATAACTTGCCTGAAAGCAGAAATATATAGCATATGACCAATTAGTACACACAAAAGAGTCAGATTATTTGAGAGAAAACAAGACAAAGTTTTAATATTCTGAGCTTATAAGAGAAGATAAAGAATTCAATGTATATACTTCTGGCTAAGTGCTTTTTCAAATTAATAGCTTCTCTGCAAATTGTCTATTTATTCTACATAGAATATATAAATTAGGTCAAAAGTCACAACTTGAATTTTTTTTGCATACAGTTGCTCAACTATTTGAGTTCATATTAAACTAATTTATAAACCAATAAAGAAGCAAACAACAGATACTGTTAGAAACCAATGATACTTGATACCTTACTGGCCAAAGTTTCAGGAATTTTTGCTTGAAATAGTGTAAATCAGTTTGATAAAAAGCATAGAGGATGGGCATATAATAATTTTCAATTTTACCTCCTTCAATAAAGCTGTACATCTAGGAGTAAGAAAAAATAATGCTGTCAGACTCAACTTGTCACATTCTTAATGTGAGTCAAAGGAAAGTTTGAGTAGGAATAAAAGATAGTATTCTTACACTTGCTGTCTATTTGCTGTCCTGGGATGCATACTAACATCTAGTTGTCTGGCTAACACTGCAGCTGGGCACTGCTGATGTTCCTTGTGGCAAGGACATTAAAATTAAATAGAATAAATTATGATGTTTTGATGAAAGAAGTTTCTTTGGGGATTATTTGTTCCCTCCACTCTCTATGAGACTATAGGGTCTTGCAAATGATAAAGATTTCAAACAATGGCTTATACCAATTTCTAACACAATCCATATCAACTCTGTTTAGTTACAATTCCAAATAGAATAAACATGCATTTTTTTCTCCAAAAGAATGAACAAATAAAAATTACCAGTCAGTATCAGAAAACAATAACAAATAGAAAAGAGAAAGAAAATGTTGAAAATTGCTTGGTCCAGATAAAATGGAACCTTATATTTATAGTAGCTAATTAAAAAAACAAATATTTTTCCTTGAGTATCCAGATTAGGTAAAAATAAATTCTAATAATATTTTGCTTGTATGAAAAATGCCAATATTGGAGAATATTATTCTAAGAGAAATAAGCCAGTTGGTGAAAGACAAATACTATATGATCTCACTTATAAGAGGAATCTAATGAACAAAGTAAATGGACAAAATAGAACCACAGGCATGGAAACAGGGAACAGACTGAATGTGACCAGAGGGGAGGGGAGAGGGGCATAAGGGTGGAAAGAAGGGAAAGGGACTAGACAAAGAACATGTATGGATGACCCACGGCCATGGACAGCTGTAAGGGAATTGACTGTGGGAGCAAGGGGTGGGATGGTCAGAGGATGGCAAAGGGGGAAAAACTGGAACTGTATTGAGTAACAATAAAAATGACTTCATAAAAAAAGAAAACTACAAATATACAATAACATAAGTCCACAAACTTTTGGCAAACCTAAAGAAAGGAAAGATAATAAGGCTAATATCAGACAAGATGAATTCAATTAAAAAAAGATAAAATAAGTTTCACATAGAAAAGCAGACAATTACATACCTGTAAGTACCCTATAATAAAGCACCACAATATACAAAACATATAGTGGATGTCCAATGTGAAATACATAAAATTATAGAGAGAAACTTTAATGAATCTCTAAAAATCAGTAATAGATAACCCATATAAAATAATATAAAAATACTCCCCTATCTTTCCCAAAAAAATCTTTTAAAAAAGGCTCTGTCTGGTGTGGCTCAGTGGGTTGAGTGCCAGCCTGCTAACCAAAAGGTTGCTGGTTTGATTCCTAGTCACAGCACATGCCTGGTTGTGGGCCACATCCCTGCTTGTGGTGTGCGAGAGGCAACCGATCAATGCTTCTCTTGCACATCAATGTTTCTCTCCCTCTCTTTCTCCTTCCCTTCCCCTCTTTCTAAAATATAAATAAAATCTTAAATAATATAAAATAATATAAACATATAGAAGTGATAAATATAATGATACATTTTAGTGCTGTATGCGGTACATACTTCACTGTTTTTCAACAGTGCAGTAAAATTGTATGCAAATTAAACATATTAAACTAAAACTAAAACCTTACTGAAGCATCTCAAATAGAAATCATGTTGGAAACATTTTCTATTTACAATACAATAATAAAAATAAGAATCAAATAAAAACATTTAAACACAAAAACACAAAATCTTGTCATTTATAACAGCTCCTTCAAAACAACTTTTGAATTAAAGAGACACAATAGAATTCAATGGTATACTATTTGCTTTGTGCTATTGAGAATAATATGTAATTCTAATGGAATTGCTCCATAATATATAATGATACACTATTGTTTTGCTTAAAGGATTAAACAGACAAAATTTTTAGATTTAAAAGATACTATTATCTATTTAAATAGCCAAAAAAATCAACTAGAATAGATTTACATTAATAAAAATTTATCAAATTAGATAAAGATAAAGGAATAAAAATAACTGACTTTTCTGTGAACTAAGCATGCTTAAAACGAGATATAAAAATTATTTATATTAATATTCCATAACATAAAATGCCTAAGACAAATCTAAGTAAGAAATATGTAGTACCCATAGTCAATTATGTCTTCTTTGACAAACATAAAATAAGTCCTAAATAGGTAAAGAGATATCATATTCCTCCATGGGAAATGCGGTCAGTCCTTTCAGATCACTTTTCACTTAAAATGCTATTGTAATAAAGATCTTAACTTTTTTGATATCTCACAAAATTAACCATGCTCACTGAGGGAGAAAAATAGGAAAGAATAAACAAAATTTTGGAGAAGAATGTTAAAAAATCCTTGCCCTGTATTTGCTAAAATATAATTTATAATAACTAAAAGTAGTTCAGATCTGCTACAACAATCAGGAAAGAGGGGAATTAAATAGAACCGATGGGTTCTCTGTGTAGGGGATAAACTAACTTTTCAAAATTGGATATTCTGATGATAGGCTAACTCTTTAGAAAAAGATCAGGTGCAAATCATCATACATGATATATGAAAGTGAATTATAGCTTGATCAAAAACTAAATATAAAGTAAATAAGACATAAAATTGAAAGTTATGAACAAAAATCCAACTGATCATGGTATGGAAAGTTGTAAACTTACTTCTGGTATCGTGAAATCAAGACCAAGTCACAGTAAAAAAAAATGAAATGTTGAACCACAAAAATTTAAATTTATGTGCCAAAAATAACTACCTTGGAACAAGTCTAAAGACATCAACAAAGGGGAAAATTTGCAACATATGACAGACAAAGCTTTGTAAAAACATAAATATTCCTATAGTTATACAAGCAAAAAGCATGGGCAGGTAATTCTAGAAGGAGGAATTTGAATGACCACAAAGATTAAAAAAACTCAACCTTCCTTTTGATAGTAATCAAATGAAAAATATACTGAGATACATAATTTTGGCTTTTAACTACAGAAAAACATTAAAAAGATATAATACTCAATTCTGTGAGAATGTTGTGATAGAATTATGAAGATTTTTATTTTATTCTTTAAATCATTTTATATATTTTTGCTTTCAACAATTAGGCAAATGTTGGAATAAAATCATATTTTTGTATATTGGAAGCATTTGTAAAAAAATACTTTTTAGTTTCAAGTGTAAATTTTGCAATTCATTTTTGTTTTAAACCTAACAGTGAGAATAGTAAAACACATTTTAAAAATGAATCCAGAGGAGAATTCACTTTTTCCTCAAATGCTTTATGGTCAAAGGGCAACGTATTCTATAATTGCAATATAATTTATTTGAGCTGAAATGTCAATTTGTGTCCCTAATTCCAGGATTTATGATCCCTCAGCTCTGGGACAAACCATGTAGTTTCTGAGAATCACTTCCCTCTTCTGCCAAATGGGTATAATCATTCCGGTCTGGATGTGAAGATAAAATGTAATAATATATCCAAATGCAAATGTGAACACTATTAAACAGTTCTTGTTCCTAAGCCATTATGATTGTACTTATGGAATTATGTTTATATACTTCTAGTTTTGCCAATTACTCTGCTAGTTACTCAAGTAGTTTATATCCAGAGCAGGCACATTTCTTCTATTTTTCCTTTAGTGAGGTCCCATTCCACTTTCATATGCTATAACATAAATTTATTCATTCAGAAAGCACTTTCTTATCTCCTGTTTCAGTATGATTTCTACATATTTGTATGACATCAAATTATGTTTTTCTGAGAAAACAAATGTGCCAACATGTAAGACTAGTTTTAATGTAGTCATCTTTAGTCACTGCAGTATTATTATCTACTTACAATTTTACAATAGTGTGATGCATTTAACATACTTTTTAAAAAGTGCAACAATCTTGACAGATCTTCTCCACTTACGTCCTGAGGTAGCAATGGTGTTTAATGAAAGGTTGCAACTGCTTTTAGTGATATTGTGAGGATAAGTACAGAAAAGAAACTTGTATAGATTTGTGCTAAATCTTGGTTAACTTCAGGACAAAAATGAAGTTTGTCAGGATTTAAAGCCATTCATTTGAAAGCCCTTTCCAGGACTGTGACTATGAAGGGAAGAATATTAGTTTCTCTCTTCTGATTTCTTCTTGTACTTTAGGTGGCCAACTCGACTTAATCAGGAAGGAGGGGGAAGAAATATCCACAAATGAATTGGAGAGAAAATAGTTCAGTGAGCATTTGAAATCCTTCTGAAAACAAAAAGGCTCTGAATCATACACAGTCTACACTTTAGTTATAAAACAGAAACAGTACTTTTACTTCAACTGGAATTGAAAAGACCGAAGGGTCCGTGCCATGTCAAGCACAGCTGCCATGATTCCAAAGAACAGCTAAAAGATGCTTTGAGTTATTAGCGTTGTGTTACAGTGGCTGCATTGAGTAACATGCAGATAAAATGTTGAAATGGCCACACTCCAAACCTGGAACTCATTATTTCAAATATTATGTAATAAGAAGGTATGAAAATATGCAATTAACTATTCATCATTGCTTGCATCACATAACTAAGCCATCTCTGCTTGCAAGGAGGTCTTTTCCTGAAATTAGCTATGAATGCAGTAGTCAGGAATATTGCTGGCCATGGTTATTAGAAAACAAAATAATATTTTAGGTACTGTTCAAACTATCACAAATGTCTTATAAAACAAAGTATTATAGAACCAAAATATAACGATAAAAATAGTGCTTTTGATAGGTAGGTATTTACATATAATTTTGTTTTAATATATACATACTGATTTCTACTTGTACAAAACATCAATCTTGAAGATTTTGTTGAATTCTTATTCTGAGTTGATACATTGTTAATACACTACTATACATCAACTGCAAGATGGAGAAACAGCATAGGTTAAGGAAAAGAAAACAAATAAATCTGAATTTTGTCAAATGACTAAGAATTTGCCAGGTTGAAGGAGGGACATTCAGAGCTAAGCGAAGAACAGGGAAGAAAACCTCATGTGTCAGATAAGCATGAATATTTCCTTGTAGGTGAAGCATAGCAAGGTTGAGTGGCAGGAAGTCAGTTGGAACAGAAATCCACACGAAGGAGGAAATACAGTAGGACTGGGTGAGCTACATGCTTGTCTTGTTCCCAGAAGGAAAGGGGGACCCTCAAAGGAATTTAAGCATGGGGCAGAATTAATCTCTAAAATTAATCTGGAGAGAGTATGGGACAAATGATTCATGGGGGTGAGGCTAAGTCCAGGGAGATGAGATGATGAGATTGAACGTGTTTTCAAAAGTCCAGGTCAGGCATATTGAGTTAAAGTCAGTCAAGAGGTGGTCAGAAAAGAAGATTCAAAAGGCTCATCATGGAGTAGACTGATTAAATTTGGCTGTGTATGGAGAAAAAAAATTAAAGGAATTTGGGAGTCTCTCTGGTGTATTATGGAATATAAAATGCTTAAGCATTTAGAGGAGAAAGGTAAATTTTACTATGAATCTGTTGACTGGGCCTAGAGGTCATTTATTTGTCCACTTGGTGATGTCTAGGATCTATAGCTTAATGAGGAGGTTTGAACTGGAAAAGCAGAAGAGGCTGGAGTTTTCCACCTCTTCCACAAGTCCAAGTTCCATGGGTGCCATCCAATATGACTTGACTTCTACTAGGTCATTCCACTAAAGAACTCTGTACCATATATGACAAATTTATTCCCTTTCTTTCTACTTGGATTAGCCCTATGAGAGAGCTTCTGTTCAGTGAAAATTTGTTTTTAACTTTTGGTTTTTTTTTATAAGCCAAGTGGAAGTCAGCCTCAGGCTCAAGGCTTTCAACTGGCAACAAATATCTGATTTAAAATTTAATAATATCACTGTTTTTTCTATATTCCTTTTTGTAGCAATGCCTCTTATTTGTGGCAGTAATATTGATTTTGCATTAACAACAGTAATAAAGATTTTATTTTTGTTTATTGATGTTCTAAAATGCAATTCAACTTAAAAAGAAGTAATGGAAAAAGATAATGTGCTGTAAATATATGGGAAAAATCAATTAGGTAGTATGGGTGGGAATTTGGATACAACAAAAAGGACCATTCATGGTCCTTTTAAAGGACCATGTTAAAAATGTTAAAACTGAGCTTCATACTCACATTTGGAATAACTAAGATCTATCATCTCATTTGGAGGTGAGTGAAACCATAGTAGCTGATTATACTACATTATAAGAAGGTCTAGAAAGTTTTCTTAATTTCCATAGGTGGGCTTCAATGACTCTGTTAATTGACAGAAAATACCTACAACTACTTGTATCTATCTGCATTTTTTTCCCTGGGGAGAGATAGCATGGTTGTCTGTTTGGTTTTAGTTTTATATTCTCAAAAGGAGCTTTGACCAAAAGAGATTTTTTAAAAATGGAATAAATGGAGAAGAGTGCTAAGGATGGACTGTGGGGCAAGTTCACCAAATGAATGGAGAAATAAAATTCAAAGATATAGCAAGTCACCTAAAAGAGTCTATCACTGACTTTCTTCAAGAATAAGAAAGTCATCTTTGAGTCTAAGGAAAGAGAAGACATGAGTGGTTAATGGTTAAGTTTGTCAAGTGCTCCTGTCATACATAGATCAATGAGCTAAGTTTTCAATGATCAATAGTCACTGATTTAATAATATGGTGACAGTCACCAAGAGTTTCATGGGGTTGTGGGAGTGAAAGCCCAACTATGGCGGGAGACAAGCGGAGTTAGGGGAGAGGAGGAGATTGTGACAATAAATGAAAATTAGTTTTCTTTTATTGAGAAGCTGGCTGAGAAAGGGAGAAATGAATAGGAGACTAGCTATAGAGGGAGTTCAGGCTCCTCCTATAGTGCCATGAGAGGTTTTCCTGTTTGCTTGATTTAAGGATGGATGTGATATGATTTTAATAATAAAGTTAAGTGATGCAGTCACTAAATAAAGAAAAGGCTAAAGTTGCAGGTGATAGAAGTAATGTTTTCTGAGCCAAGTTGAGACTGGAGAGGAGCAGTTACGGGAGCCAGAGAAGAGAGGGAGTTCAGTTTGACTACAGACAACGTTGGAGGGCAGCAGAGCAGCTGAGCAGGTGAATATGCAGGAGTTAGAACTGGGGAGTGATCTTTATTCCTGGGGGCCTCTGAATTTCCAGCAAAGAAGAATCCTCCTGAGAGTGAAGGGGGTCAGGGGAGGAGGCAGAGTTCCTTTTGAGAAGGGTGGCAAGCTGTGCTCCCACTGCTATGGAGAGCAAATGGTCAGATAAGATTTGATGAGAAGTCTAACATCAGAACTAAGTCTTAGTTCATCAGTCTTAGAACTAAGACTTTATAATAGCACCATTGGGGATAGTTTATATGGATGGCCCAGGCAGCACTTAGCTTCAGGAATGAAGTAGGCTGACCAGAGGACTGATCCAGATCAGGGGGTTTGTAGGAAAAGGCACTGTCTCTAGTCATTACAGTTCCCTGCCTCATTAACACCTGGAAGGCCATCCCCTACCACTTATTAAAGAATTGTGTTCCCATAATTGCCCTCTTCATTTGTCATCATTAATTTTGCCTTTTGTCTGGTTCATTCCTATTGGTGTAATTGCTGACATGAATAGCTCCCATTTTGAAATAAACTTCCATGGCCTGCTCCAGTTATATAATCCTCTTCTTAAAAACTTGGAAGTATTTTTTTTTTTTTTTGCAGCGGGGGGAGGTGGGTCAGAGTGTTGGCAGCCTCACCTCCCATTCTTTCTTCTCTCATTATTTTAAATTATATTTTTTCTCAGATTTATGTATAAAATTTTATCTGGTTTTTTGAATAGCTAACCTTGTGCACACAGTTCAAAGGTGTTAAAGCACATACAACAGTTAATCTTTTTCCTATTATTGTGCCCTATCACTCAGTTTCTGTCTGGTAGGCAACTATTCATTTTTTTCTGTGTAGCTTCATATATGAGGGAGGACCCCAAAACACAGGAATTTAATTATAAAAAATTGTGTATTTATTCTTACATGTTTAAACTTCAGTTAGCTTCTGAGTGCTCTCCATTTGACGCAATACACCTATGGAGATGTTTTCCACTGCTCAAAACAGGTTTTGAACTCGTTGAATTTAACACCTTTTAGTGCTTTGATGCTTTTTTATTACCTTTTCCACATTGGCAAAACATTTCCCTTTGAGGACTTTTGTCATTGGGGAAACAAAAAAAAGTCACTCGGGGGTGAGATCAGGTAAATAGAGAGGGTGAGGTCCAGAGGTCATGCCATTTTTGGTCAAAAACTGCTGAACTTCAGTGATGTGTGCACAGGTGCCCTTGTAAATCATCCATCATGAAACGGGCAAGGGCATTGAAAGAGGTTTCCAAAAAATATTCAGTAAAGCCAAACACAGCCTCTCACAACAACATCAGCTGGTATAATAAAACAGATGAGTTCCTAGAACACTCGTCTAGCAGGGGAAGCCTGTACAACAAGGGGGCCCGTATTCTAGAAGATAATTCTGGGTTTTTTTGGGTCCCCCTCGTATAGGTTTGTTTTTCTTTGTTATTTAATATTTATTTGATAACATACCATACACATTATATTGCAACTTTTTCTCCTTACTTAAAATACTTTGAAGATTTTTTTATGTTAGTACATAGAAAACTGCTTTAATCATTTTAACAGCTGAATAATATTCTGCTGAATGAATGTACATAGTTTATTTTGCTTGTTTTCTAGGTATTTCTTTTCAATAATTTACATATATAAAAACAGCAGGGAGTAACTTTAAGTACATATTATTTTTTCCTATTGCAAACATATGTGTAAGATAAATTCTTAGGATGAGAATCATTATGTCACCAGTCATCAATCTTTTGTCACTACCGTATCAATTGAAATAGTTCTTATCACGATCAAATAAAATTCCAAGGCAACTCTTCATCCTCCTACAAGTTAACTCTTCTGAAGCATTGACCATAGCTGACTATCACTTCCTCTTTTTTAAAATACTTTCTTCTTTTGGATCTCACAGCATCACACTTTTTTGGATTTCCCATTTCACTAATTGGTCCTTCTCAGTTTCCTTTTCTGGCTCCTACTCTTTTTAATGCCTATATTTTGGACTGCTCTGGAGCTCTTTTCTCAGTCTGATCCTTTAAAAACAATCTTTCTAAAATTGTTTCATGAAGTTCCATTGTTCTGGCCCAACTACCCTTCTGATGCTTGTCCCTGAATATCTAATTGGCGCTCGAAACTTAACTCTTCTTAGTTTTCCCATATCAGTTGGGGACAATGGTATTCTTTTAGTGCTCTGGCCATAAATCTAGGCATGAACCACCATCTGTCAGTAACCATATCTAATCTGTTAGCAAGTGTTGTCTTCTCTATCTTCAAGCATGTCCAGCTTTGGGCCATTGCTTACCATCTGTACTGCTATTGCTCTGGTTAAAGACAGGCAAGGAAACTCTAGTATATTCTTGACAGCCTCCTTGCTTACCCTATGTCTTTCATGAAATCATCTTGACCCAATAGCAGGTGGATCCTGGTAAACAGTTTCCCACAAGAAATGCTTTAATGGCTTCCCATTGTGCACAGAAGAAAACAGAAACTTTTTACGATGGGTTAAAAGGCCACCCATTACTTCTGAGAGAAGGAAACACCATCAAGGACTTGGAGAAATTATCAGATCAAAACAGTCCCCCCTCTTCAATACTCAAGTAGACTCACTGACATAATCGCTGCCGACTTAGGTTCATTCTTAGGCTCTGAAATATTTCTCCATGTACTTTTTTCAAGTGGAGATAATCAATCATTTCTGTTACAGATGTCAGATGCTAATTCTAAGTTTCTTTACTGCTCTTCATGAGTTTTTCACTTTTAGAGCAGAACTGAGTATTTCTCACCTGTGTAATTTAAGGCTGAGGGGATGGGAAAGCAAGTCTCCCTGCCGTGGAGCACAGACGCTGTGGTTCTGTATCAGATCACTACAGATGCTGCCCCAGGGGTCTCTGGACTCCTCACCTGAGGATCATCAGTGCTTTCCGTTACAGCATTCAAGAAGCACCTGGTTTATTCTGCCTCAAATATCTCTCCCACCTTTTAAATTAATATTTAAAAAATAAAGAATTCTGTCATAGCCTTTTAAAAATTAGCACGTCTATGTTGCTTTAGCCATTTTATTATTAATAGAATAGAAAGTGCTCTTTAAAAATCTTTGAAATGATTTCAGTAATAGTTAATTAAATTCAAAAGGGACCATATTTACTAAATAAGAAAATTCAAAGTATCACTCCTCTCATTTCCAATTAAGAAATAAGTTATAATTTTGCAGGTCTTTGAAAAGAGACATGCACCCAATTTTAAATTTAAAAAATTCCTAAGAAAGGTGTGTCATATTATTTGTATTAGCAGCTTTATGGTAGTAGTCTTTACAAGAACAGTATGCCCAAGAACTTTATAAAACTAGTTAAGTAATAACATTTTTAAAAATTTAAAACAATGAAAAAGCTGCCTTTAAAATGTGCTATTGCTCAGTCCTGCCATATACATAATTTGCCTAATGAGGCAAAGTGACAAAAAATGCATTCCTTTTTAAACCATTCCCACAAAGATCTCTATATACTGTTGAAAGAGAATAACCCTTTGATATCAATTAGGCTCCATAATAAGTCTCAGTGTATAAAGATTGACAAAAGATTTACACTGATCAAAGGGGGTGTGAAACAATACTAAAATTTCTAGAACAAAATAAGAACTAAGTTATTTTTCATATTTGGGAACTTCTAAGCTAATGCCAGGCAAGTATAACATTTGTTCTAGAAACATCTGAGTTTAATGAACAATCTGCCCAAAGTGTAGAAAACCACTTCTGATTGGAAACAAATGGTGTTAATTGACAAGACTGACCTTGACACACAGATCTGAGTTGGGTGGAGGGGAATGAGGGCTACACTTTCTTTGGAGGAAACACAAAGTGATGATGCTCCAACCTTCTTATGAGTTTGTAGAGGGAGAAAGGGAAGGGGAAGGAGGAACAGCAATTGCAAACCCAGAGGGATGGCAGGCACTTCCTCAGGTTGGCTTTGTCGCTCTTTCTGTTGACGCTCCCATTGCATCAGCGAAAGCCAGCTCGGAATCCACGCCACTTCCCTCAACAAACAGACAAATGAGGGAACTCAAAGGTAAGCGTTGTTGGATTGTTGATTAACAAATCAAATTTCAAAAATTTATGTGTAAATGGAACCAGAGTGAAACCCATTTTGAATGTTCCATTTTTTCTTGCTGACTACATGGAAAATCCAGAAAAATTGAAGGGAGAGGCTGGTGAGCTCTCTGCATATGTTATCGTAGATATACACTTAAATCAGTTTATATTACAACCAGCAAGGTGCCTGGGAGATACTTTGCTTACAAAATATAAAGTCCTCTCAAGGTTTCTACTGAAACGCATGCATCCGATGTTCTCATCCAATGCCTTGTAAAGGGCCACCTCTAAGTGCAAAGGAAAATAACCCAAACCCCAAATCCAGCATTTGGGTTACCCCAAAATGCTAAGCTCCGTATGTATTTTTTGCTCATCACCTCCATCTCATTCCTTAACTTACTGGCGACAAAAATGCGTCTCTCCCAGCCCCTTTGGGGACAGAAATCCAGAATATGAACTATCGCCTGAATTCCCTTTTCTCCTTTGCTCAACCGCTCTTCCAAAGAGGAAGGTGCCTTCCTCTGCAGGGTAGGACCTGCAGCAGCCCAGACACATTGCAGTCCCGGGGTGGAAGCTCTCTTTCCTGCGCTGCAGGAAATCAAATTCTAAAACTGCAACCTTTTCCCAGTCTGTGCATCCGCGCAGCTCCCCATTTATCTTGTTATTTCCCCAAGAAATAATAGGGCACCCCTGAGGAATGGATTAGTTGATCCTTCTGTCTTTCCAGTGCTGAATTTTGGCCCGTGCCCGTCTCTCTCCACCCCAGGGAATCCTCAAACCAGGGGCACCGGCAGCTTGTCCTCAAGGTGAGGTGTCGCGGGATCGAACTGCCACCCTGGTCCTCCCACCAGCCTGGTTCACCTGCTCCGCCCAGGACCACGCCTGCTCCCCGAAACTTCGCTCCAGGGAGCAGAGGTTTTGAGTCGAGTGGAGAAAAGCTATTCCAGCGTTGCTCATTCGCCCCAAAGTGTCGGAAAGGACTTAGGCTCCAGCCCCGCAGGTCCTTCCCTGGCGCCAAGGGCAGACGCTGCCCAGGGTTCCCCGTTCTCCTTCCCACTTGCGTGCCACCTTGCTGGCTTCAGGGGTGCACACTCACCTCGAGCGCTACTCTGCAGAGGTTCGGAGCGAGGAAAGTTGACCTCAGATCCAGGAATGAGGCAGGAGCAGGGTCAGCGGGGCGCCGGCGGAGACCAGGTGGAGAGTGGGGCGCCCCTGTGGTCTCACGGCTGCAGAGCTGTTGAGCACGGCGGGACTTGGGGTCCCAAACACAGAAGGGTGGATGGGCAGGCAGACGCCCAGGGCTCACCACTACCCCTCACGCTCCTCTCTTCTTGCCTTCACCTCTTCCTTCTTTCTACACTCCTTTCTCATCTTGCTTCTCTCACTTTCACCCTCCTCCCTCTTCTCTCAGCCTCTCCTCCCTCCTTTCCACTGATGCGTGGACAAGGACGGGGGAGGGAAAAAGTCCCGTCTCCTTAATTTGAGTGATACCTTGGAGATTATCTCTGTTCACGGAATCTGGAAATGACGTTAACAACCTTTCTGAAAGCATAAAAAAACAAAACGACTTTAATCTCCTATCCCCTCGCATCTCCTTCCCACGGGCAGTTTGTATCCGGTTGGGTAGCATGGAAGGTGGTGAGGTCTGGAAAGGAAAACGAAGAGGGAATTCGAGGCAGCAGTCCTTGGAAGTGGGGTTGAGAACTCACCATTGAGTGAGCACAGAGATGTGTTTACTCACAACTTGACAAAACAGCCTTTTGGGGGGGAGGGGGCGAGAACTGACGTTGAAGGTGAGAGAAGAGAGGTAGCCAGGGTAGCGAGGACAGGTTTTATCCAAAACTCTATTCTAAGGCGTCCATTGTGGGTTCTCTCTCTCTGCGCCTCAGAATACAAGAATACATCTCTAGTGTTTTGACCTTAAGAAAATACTTCAACTCAGGGCCTTAAATCTTTGTGTTATTTTTCCTCCCAGAGTAATGTTTTATTGCCCAGTAGCAAGAGTCCCTTCAGCTAGCCTAAGCGGCACTTCCCAAGCCTGTTTTGACTGACCCTAGAAACTTGAGTGATTTTTGGAATGTGGCAGTTTTCTGGCACTGGTGCTGGTCTCCAAGGATAGGATGGGTGGAAGAGATATTTTTGCTGAGAGCTCCACCCCCACATTCCACAGGTTAACCCTCCCAGGCTGTTTCACTCTGGGCCTGACTGTGTTCTAGATCCCTTTTTTTTTCCGGAGAAGAACTCCTGTCACTGAAGACACTTTTTTGCTCTCCCACCTCCTAATACTTCATGCCATTCAAAGGCAGTCTTACATAGATCTCCCCTGGAGACTTAAACCTGTATTTTCCAGCCTATCTTTCTTCTGTTGGTGAGGTCCTCTTTGTTCTCTGGCAGCATATATTTACATGAGGTATGTAAATAAAACACTAAACATAATGCTTGGCACTTAGTACTCAAGAAATGTTAACTGAATTTATTATTATAGGTAATGACTTCAGATTATCATTAAAATTTATTTCATGTTTTTATTCTCTCACATAATTCTTAAACCTTGATTCTCTATGCAAAACCATGATTTGCACAGTTTCAGCCCTTGTCCTTTTTTTATCTGACTGTGTCATTATGGCTACTTATTTAGGAAAGCATAGTAAAAATAATCTGAGAAGTCAAGATTAATAACGTTCCTAATAGAACACAGTAATTTCCCTAGACGATATGATATAGACCACCTTGATTTTACACTTGCACCCAGAGTAATTTGTAACGATTTCATAGATGACAGCCATGGAGAGTGTCCAACGTTACACCACCTCAACAAGCAGTTAGGAATGCATCCATCATCTACACAGGGGGATGTATTCAGGTGCCGTATTTGGACTTGAGCAATTGCAGTTAACAATTCTATTGTATATCCAGGGAATAAATTCCATTAAAAGAAGATTTAGGAAAGACCTCATCTATGATGCAAAGAGGATCTAAGGTTTCAAATGTTTGTGCTATTGCTACTGCAGCAAATTTGCTTCGGTATCAGTGACAAAAATGCACCTTGTGTGGACAACAGGACGTTGTACCCTAGACATAGTCCTTTTGCTATTCAGTACACACAACTAACTCAGCTGTGAAGACACTCAGCATGGTTATTTGGAGTAAGTAGAAAATGAGTAACTATGCTGCTTCTTTAGTTATCTTAAGCCTGAATCTCCGTGAGAAAGAAACCAGAATCTCAGTTAGTCATTAGGTTCACAAATTTTAGGTTGTTTAGGTTGAATTAAGTCATCAGAGACAAATTCTTTTTGAAAGCTTAGAGGAAAGATCCAGAAAAATGTCAGTACTTAAAGGTCTTGCTTATTTTTAATCTTAAATATGCGAGGACATGTGTATCATATGTGTAGGCATGATACTAAAAATCTATTTCTTGAGCTCTTGACAGAAATGAGATTTGCATTCAGGACAAATTGCACTATTTTGATAATACTGATCTTAGTTTAAAACTCAGTTGAAATTCCCTTGTTTCTTTCAGTTAAGCTGACAATGCTGTTAAGAAAACTGTAAAACCCAACTATAAAATGCAAAATTAGGGAAAAAGCTGAGAGGTTGTGAAAGGATGTTGTAGACACAATTAACCCCAAAAGTGCAGACCTAAATGACGTAATCTTTCCTTAATGGTATATGTTTTTCTTGATTATTATGCTAAATCCTGAATATTAATCTGACCTCATAAGTCTCAGTAGCAAGATCCACTGATTCATTGAAATGACATCAAAAGGTCACTTTTTAGGAGCATTGTTTTTAGCACCACTTTTTTTTTCTATTTTGGAGAAAACACTGCAGCGTAAAATGAAAACTCATGATGAAATATGCAACCTTTCTCTAAGTTTATGGGAAAACCATGTTACTTTTTGATAATAATGCAGATGGACTATTCATTAAATTCCTCAGGTAACTTATCAGATCTTTTGAAAGTCAAATAGAAAGGTATGCAGAAGTTCAATAAATACAATTTACTAATTTCATAATTCACAGGGGAAGACTGGATTGGAAATAATCCCTATCACATAATAATGCTACTTTCTTCTAAATAGAAAATATGCCTAAGCAACTCTGAGATAATACTAGCATATAAAACATCAACAGAAATATTGAGTTCTTTAAAATGCTTTCCTCATAAACTTAGGGAGAGGTTGCTTACTTGAATGATTTAATTTGCATCATGAGTTTTCATTTTACTCTGCAATATTTTTCTAAAAAATGGTATTTAAAATAATGCTTATGAAACTCGGCCTTTTTATGTGATTTAGTTAGCTAAATTTACCAATCATTTTTCAAACATATGGAATACAGTGTAGCTGAAAGACCACTTGACTAGAAGCTTCTAGGTGTGTCCCTATGGAACAATTTTGTTATAGGTGAATAGAGGTAGTTTGTTCAGTTAGTGAACAAACTTAGACTCTTAACTGATGTTCATATCTGTAGCCACATTGTTCTTTAGTTCCACAACTGGAAGAACTGCAGTGTGGTGTTTTGTATACTATAGCATGTATTGATGGTTGGCCAAAAAGTCCACTTAGTTTTTTCCATAAAATACAAAACACATTTTTCATTTTCACCAATAACTTTATTGATTTGGATATTTTGAATATGGTGCATCTCCTGCCTGGTATAATGTTGACTGTTCTCAATTAATGTCTTGATTTGATTGCTGTCAACTTCAACTGGTCTACCTAACCATGGAGCATTATCCAGCAAGAAGTCTCCAGCATGAAGCTTTGCAAATCACTTTTGACACATTCAATCCATTATAGCACCTTTTCCACACACTGCACAAATCTTTTTGTGTGTTTCAGTTGCATTTTTACCTTTTTGGAAATAATAATGCATAATGTGCCAAAATGTTGCATGTTTTCTTCCATCTTCAACATTAAAATGGCTACACAAAAATTTACCAATTTTGATAAGTTTTTTTTCATGCATGCTGATATGACAGCTGTCACAACATGTACTAACAAAATTGTTTTGAATGAAGTTAAAGACTTCATTCAAAACAATTGTAAGCACTACTAGAGCCATCTTATGGAAAAACAAACAAACAAACTTTTTGGCCAACCCAATAACAGGGCTGGGCAAAAACCTTGCAGACTATGGGATATGTAAAAACAAGTAGTTAATAAGTCTACTATGATGACCTGATAACAAATGAACTGTTGCTCAATTAAGTTAAAGAAGTACTAACAACATTAACCTACTGCATAATCAAACCCTCCAGCTAAAATCTCGAGCTATCTCAAAAAAATAGTCAATACTAGTAAATGCAAGTTTCTTAATAATTTTGATGCTATTCTCAGTTATAATTGTGTTTTACCTACAGCCATTGTTTATATTAGTCTTAACATTTTCGATATTATTTCATAATTTCTCATTTATTCTGTGTTTGGTAAAGCAACAGGAAAATTGCAGTTATGTCTTTGCATTGATGAAAAAACTAGGCATAAAGATTATGAAGGAGACTTACATTAGAATTGAACTAAATTGACTCTTATTTTTGTCTGGTCACTAACCAGTTTAGTGACTTAAAGAAGGAATTTAATTTCTTCCAATTTTAGCTTCCTAAAATTTTACATGGGAATAATGCCCAAATTACCTATCTGTAGAAGTTACCCTGAGTTTATTGGAATATAGCATGTGAACTTTCATAAAAAGGCTAAAGTATTACACAACATAAGATGAAATTTATGTGAAGAAGGTTTGCAAGATCAGAACAAAATCATCAGGTTTTGACACTTAATGAGATACCT
>PVKM010024894.1:0-20267 GCA_004027735.1 Carollia perspicillata
GGCCAATCAGGGGTACCATATCTCAGGAAAAGAAATAGAAGTCCATAGCTCAGCTAGACTCCTGGTTCCTCCCAGTAACTGGTGCTCTGCTAGGCAGGTCGCCTGCAGTTCCCAGCATCATCAGCTGTGTCACTGAGATCTCCAGTTCTTAATCCAAACCACATGGCACCTCCTCATGGACCACCAGTGAGAGTGCTTTCACCTCTTCCCTTCCCTCATGGTCTCACATTGTCCTCTCACATAGTCCTGCATTGTCTCTCATTCCTCCTGGTGGCCCCAGCCTGAAACCTCCTCCATAACCCCATTTCTGACTCCTCCCACAATCAGCTACACCTGCCAGTACTCCGACGTTTTCAGCCTTTCTTGGCAACCATAGTTAGTCTGGGCAGGTGTGGCCCCTTGGCATGGAGTGAATTGTCTCCAAGCTCTCGTAGGCACTGTCACCTGGGGGAGCTGACATCAGGGGTCAAAGTCATGCTCATCTTCCTAGCTAGCCTGCTGTTGATATGCAAAATAACAATTTTTTGTTCGCTATGAAGAACAAAAAATTCTTCATATGAAGAATTTGAAGGTATGAAGCTATGCTGCTGTTATTGATATACAAAGTAATTCTCAATGGCCCTGCTCCATGTGTCCCTTCCCCCAGCCAGGCTTGTCTGTGGGGCATGGGGGGTGGGGCTAGCTAAACCTCAAGTTCTGGGCCCTGTTACAAATCCCCACTTTGGGGAGTCCTGGGGCCTCCCAGCCTACACCCTGTTACAATGTGACTGCAGACTTTGATTCTGGATTAATGTAAATCAGCCTCTGCTTTTTCCACAACACTTCTCTAGTACTTCCTCTACTTTCACACCACTTTTATACTACAATTCTTCAGTAATAATATTCTCAGGTTATCCTCTCTTGTTGTAACAAAACTTTTTGTGTCTTTTTCTCCTGGGACTGCCCAAGATGTGTTTCTTCTCTTCCCATCTGACTTGGAATCCCTATAAATTATAATCTCTGTTATACTAGGCTTCTCCATGTTAGGATCAAGGACATTCAAGGTCAGAGACAGCATTTTAAGCCTCGAATGAAAGACTTCATAAGTTCGGGAGATATGGATATCATACCATATCAGGGCCTTCTGGAGGCTTTCTCTCTATTCCCTGGGAAGACAGGAAAACTCACAATACTCCCTCTAGAAGAGATCACATGATCTCTTCCTCTTTTTTGCTCTTTCTAAGTTCTAAGGACCAGAACACTTAGATGGGACCTGAAAGATGCTTCAAGGCCAAGAGCTCTTTAAAAACAAGGAAACAAACTCTCTGCAGGGTTTCTGTCACTCTTCATTCTCCTAGCCCTCTGATAAGTCCAGAAACCAATGCCCAGCAGTAGGGCTGGACTTAATTTCTTTTCTGCCTCCCATGTGTGGGGATCCCCCTGCTCACATGCAGGAAATCCTCCATAATTCCCATTATGTTTGGGGCTGGGACCTCCACACTGTCAACAGCATAAGAGGATCCAGAATGCTTCTCTGACTACTTGCCTGCCTGCCTTAGAGGCAGTCAGACCCATGGTAGAGAACTTCACCCTCCTATACCGTCCTCATCAATCTCTTCAGCTAATCAGGGCATCCCTGAGAAATACCTCTTACTCTGTCATTGTTCTGTATTCTGATGACTGGGTAATATAAGAACTGCCAGTGATAGAGCAATTCTAGTATGTCAAGTACTATGTTACCACATTGCTCACTTTGTGCTATTCTGTGAGCAGGTCCATTTTTAGCCCCATTTTACAAAATCAGAACTGGAGACTCAATGAGGTTAAGTGTGTCTTTCAAGACACTTGCCAGGCTGGTCTATGTCACCACCACTTCTCGCCGCTGTTCACTGTCACCACTCTGAGGGTCTGAGAGGGGACTCTTAGGTGGTGTTTGTTGGTGCCTGTCTTGTAGAACTGAAAAAAAAAACAACAACATTATACTCTATAATGAAACCAGTTTCATGTAAAGAGCTAAAATTTTAAATTGAATCACAAAGTAGGATTTATAATAGAAACATTCTATGTATAAAAGCAATAGAACAAATGTTAAAGGGAAATTTTGATAGAATTAATCTCATCAAATTAAATTCAAAATCATATAAACAAAATAGAAAGTCAACACAGCGTTTGTAAAATTGCTGCGACTGGTGCGGCTAGATCAGTCAGGTCCCGAGGGAAGGCGACGGGGGACTGAGAAATAAACAGACAGAGTCAAAGCGGGGTCAGGTGGAGTCCCTTCTCTGGGATGCAGAGGAGGGAACTGTTTATTGGTGAAGTCAGGCTGTATATATTGAGCCAGCTTAGAAGCAGAGCGTGAGAAAGACAAACTGCGAGGCTAGGTACATTTTATTTTTTAAGAACATTTGCTGCTCCTTCTTGGTACAGTGATATAGCAAGCAGCCAAGTCACTCTTTTCTTACAGCAATCTATCAGGCAGACTTCCATGGCCTAGGGCAGCTGTGCTGAGCCCGAGGCCTGCCTCCAACTCCCTTGGCACACGTTATCTTGCTTGGCTCTCCACATACAATAATAAATATTTATTAAGTATTTACTATATAGCAAACATTCATTGACATAGCTGAGATACATTAGTGAACAAACAAACAAAAAAGATCTCTAACCTTATAGACTTGATTGTAATGACAGATTTTTACATGAGTACTATTTCAGAAGTACTATTTTATACATTATAATGAATGTATAAAAACCTTATATTCATTTATAAAAACTTAAAAGTTTTATTGATTTTTACATTATTTTTAATAGTATTTTTTCATTATTATTTATCTCCCATACTTTCTTCCAGCTCCACCTCCCTCCCTTCCCCTAGCAATTACCACACTGTTGTCCAAGTCCATGAGTTCTTCATCTTTTTTCTCTTTTTTTGCTCAATCCCTCCACACCACACTCCTCACACACAGAGCCATCAGCCTGCTCTCTATCCATGAGTCTGTCCCCATTTTGCTTGCCAGTTCAGTTTGTTCATTAGATCCCACATGCAAGTGAAATAATATGATATTTGACTTTCCCCGACTGGCTTATTTTACCTAGCATAATATTCTCCAGGTCCATCTGTACTGTTACAAAGGGTAAAATTTACTCCTTTTTATGGCCAAATAGTATTCCATTGTGTAAATGTACCATAGCTGTTTTATCCATTCATCTACCAATAAACACTTGGGCTGCTTCCATATATTGGCTATTATGAATAATGCTGCAATGAACATAGGGGTTGTGTATATTCTTTTGAATTAGTGTTTTGGATTATTTTTGGATAAATTCCCAGAAGTGGAATCTCTAGGTCATCAGACAGGTCCATTTTTAATTTTTTGAGGTAACTCCATACTGCTTTCCATGGCGGTAATCAAAATTTGTAATTATAGCTCTCTGGCTGGTGTGGATCAGTGGATTGAGTACTGGACTACTAACCAAAGGGCTGCCAGTTTGATTCCCAGTCAGGGCATGTGCCTGGGTTGAGGGCCAGGTCCCCAGTGAGGGGCGCACGAGAGGCAACCACACATTGATGTTTGTCTCCCTCTCTTTCTCCCTCATTTCCCCTCCTCTAAAAATAAATACATAAAATCTTAAAAATAAATAAATAAAATACATTTAAAAAAATTTGTAATTGCATTTTAAATTGAGTTACATTTTAAATTAAATTATTTAATTAAAACATTTAAAATTATTAATTCAAAAATAAAGTATTTTAAGTTAAATATTTTAATTTAAGTAATGTAAAATTAAATATTTTGAATTTTATGGAAAATTAATATTTAAAAGGCATAAATATTTATTGAATGAATGACTTTTTGCCTATCACCCAGACTAATACATAAAATATTTCATACATTTGATGCCTATCTTCTTCCTCCCCATCAGAGCTAATTAATATCCTGAGTTTGAGGTTAAGTATTCCTATGTATTTGTTTAAATTCTATTACATTATAAGTTACCTTAAAATATGTAGTATTGTTTACGTATTTTCAACTTAAATATTATATACTTTCTTACGCAAACTTGCCTTCTTTCATAGAATCATTTGTGAGACATTCATGTTAATCAGTATTGCTTAGTTTGCTTTTTTAACTGCTGTATTGCGTTCTACCTTATAACCACACTATTTATTGAAGTAGTTTCTTATAATAAATATTTATGTTGTTTTCAACTACTTTGCAATTCTAAAATCTCATTATTAAACATTCTCTACACATTGTTTCTGTGTAGGAGTCTCTTTCAGATACATTACCTAGGAACTGAAAGGTTGAATTGTAGAAATGCTTCCCTTTAACCTTATAATATATTGTCACATGGATCTCCCTCCTTTAGATAAAAGAATTCCTGTTGGTTCAGATACTGGAAACACTTAGTGATATCAGATGTTCATATGATTGTCCAAAGATGAGTGTGAAATAGAATCTCGTTGTTGTGTTATCTGTTTTCCTTATCTTAAGTTGGCTTTTCATATGTTTATACATTTTTATCTATTTATATGCTTATGGAACATTTTCTTCTTTGTCAATTACTCTTTCTTTAGGAATATTTTAATCTAATTTTTGCTTGTCTTGTAATTGATTTGTAGCTCTTTTCTAGATGTCTCACCTTCTAATCTTTTTTAAACATTTTTTTATTGTTGTTCAAGTACAGGTTTCTGCCTTTTCCCCACACCCCTCCCCACCACCCAGGCCTCCCCACCTCCTTCCCGTTTCCACCCCCGCCACTTGTTATTGTCCATGTGTCCTTTATAATTATTCCTGCAAACCTTTCCCCCTTTCCCCCTATAACCCCTTCCACATTCCCCTCTAGCCTGTTCTCACTGTCAGCCTGTTCTCAATTTCAGTGTCTTTGGTTATAATTTTCTTGCTCATTCATTTTGTTGATTAGGTTCCTGTTAAAGGTGAGATCATATGGTATTTGTCTTTCACTGCCTGGCTTATTTCACTTAGCATAATGCTCTCCAGTTCCATACATGCTGTCGAAAAGGGTAGGAGCTCCTTCTTTCTTCCTGCTGCATAGAATTCCATTGTGTAAATGTACCATAGTTTTTTGACCCATTCATTTACTAATGGGCACTTAGGTTGCTTCCAGCACTTGGCTATTATAAATTGTGCTGCTATGAACATTGGAGTACATAGGTTTTTGGAATTGGTGTTTCAGGTTTCTTAGGGTATAATCCTACCAGTGGAATTGCTGGGTGTAAAGGCAGTTCCATTTTTAGTTTTTTGAGGAAATTCCATACTGTTTTCCATAGTGGTTGCACCAATCTGCAATCCCACCAACAGTACACTAAGGTCCCCTTTTCTCCACACTGTCTCCAACACTCATTGTTTTTTGGCTTTGTTTATGATGGCCGTTTTCAATGGTGTGAGGTGGTATCTCATTGTGGTTTTAATTTGCATCTCTTTGATAGCTAGCAATACAAAGCATCATTTCATATGTCTCTGGACACTCTGTGTGTCCTTCTTGGAGAAGTATCTGCTCACATACTTTGCCTATTTTTTAATTGGGTTGCTTGTCTTCTTAGAGTAGAGTTATGTGACTTCTTTATATATTTTGGAGATCAGACTCTTGTCTGAGGTATCATTGGCAAATATGTTTTCCCATACAGCTAGTTCACTTTTCATTTTAATGCTGTTTTCTTTAACTGTGCAGAAGCTTTTTATTTTGATGAGATCTCATTTGTTTATTTTTTCCTTTATGTCCCAGCAAGGGCTCTAGGGGACATATCAGTGAAAATGTTGCTGTGTAAAATATCTGAGATTTTCCTGCCTATGTTCTCCTCTAGGATTTTAATGGTGTCATGGCTTATGTTTAAATCTTTTAACCACTTTGAATTTATTTTTGTGTATGGAAACGCTCCAAGCCAGAAGAGAATGGCAAGAAATATGCCAAGTAATGAGAACCAGAGGCCTGCAACCTAGGCTGCTTTACCCAGCAAGGCTCTCAATCAAGATAGAAGGCCAAGTAAAGAGCTTCCAAGACAAAAGAAGTCTAAAAGAATATGCATCCACCAGTCCAGCACTGCAAGAGATGCTAAAGGGACTGCTCTAAGGAAAGGAAGGAAAGAGACAGAGAAACATAGGTACAAAAATGGCAATGAATAAGTACCTATCCATAATAACCTTAAATGTAAATGGATTAAATGCTCCAATCAAAAGACACAGAATAGCTGAGTGGATAAGAAAGCATGACCCACACATATGCTGTCTACAAGAGACCCACCTGAGGACAAAAAACATACACAGACTGAAAGTGAAAGGCTGGAAACAAATTTTCCAAGCAAATGGACAGGGAAAAAAAAGCCAGGGTAGCAATACTCATATCAGACACAATAGACTTAAAAAAAAAGAGCCAAAAAGAGAGACCCAGAAGGTCACTTCATAATACTCAAGGGAAGACTCCACCAAGAAGACATACACATTGTAAATATATATGCACCCAACATAGGAGCACCCAAATACATAAAGAAAATCTTAGAAGACTTCAAGAAAGATATTGATAGCAACACAGTTATAGTAGGAGATTTTAACACCCCGCTGTCAAAAATGGACAGATCTTCTAACAAAACATCAACAAATATATTGTGGCATTGAACAACGCCCTAGATGAAATGTACTTAACTGATATACATAGAGCCCTGCATCCGACAGAAGCTAAATACACATTCTTTTCAAATGCACATGGAACATTTTCAAAGATAGACCACATGAGAGGACACAATGAATTCATTAAACAATGAATGGGTCAAGAATGAAATCAAGGAAGAAATCAAAAAGTTTCTGGAAACAAATGAAAATAAACTTATGACAACCCAAAATCTATGGAACACAGAAAAGGCAGTCCTGAGAGGGAAGTTCATAGCAATACAGGCCTACCTAAAAAAGATAGAAACATTTCAAACAAACAACCTAACCCTACACCTACAAGAACTTGAGAAACAACAACAAAGACAGCCCAGAGCTAGTAGAAAAAAGGAAATAACCAAGATCAGAGCAGAATTAAATGACATAGAGACCAAAAGCACAATACTAAGGATCAATGAATACAAGAGCTGGTTTTTTAAAAAGATAAACAAAATCAACAAGCCTTTAAGCAGACTCATCAAGAAGAAAAGAGAGAGGACCCAAATAAACACAGTCAGAAATGAAAGAGGAGAGATTACAACTGACACCACAGAAATACAAAGGATTGTAAGAAATTACTATGAGGAGCTATATGACAAGAAATTTGAAAACCTAGATGAAATGGACAAATTTCTAGAAAAATATAATCTTCCAAAACTAAATGAAGAGGAAGCAGAAAGCCTGAACAGACCAATAACAGCAGATGATATTGAAGCAGTGATAAAAAAACTCCCAAAACACAAAAGCCCTGGACCAGATGGGTTCACAGGAGAATTCTACAGAGAATTTAAGGAAGAGCTAACCCCTATCCTTCACAGACTATTCCAAAAAATCCAAAGTGATGGAAGACTCCCAAACTCCTTTTATGAAGCCAGCATCATCCTAATCCCAAAACCACATAAAGACACAACAAAGAAAGAAAACTTCAGGCCAATATCGCTGATGAACATAGATGCTAAAATCCTCAACAAAATATTGGCAAACAGCATCCAGCAATACATTAAAAACATCATACACCATGACCAAGTGGGATTCATCCCAGGGATGCAAGGATGGTTCAATATTCACTAATCAGTAAATGTAATACATCACATAAACAAAAGCAAAGACAAAAATCACATGATTATATCAATAGATGCGGAAAAGGCATTGGACAAGGTACAGCACCCATTTATGACAAAAAACACTCAGCAAAGTGGGAATAGAGGGAGCATTCCTCAACATAATAAAGGCCATATATGAGAGACCTACAGCCAACATCATACTCAATGCACAAAAACTAAAGTCTTTCCCACTAAGATCAGGAACAAGACAAAGTTGTCCACTTTCACCACTTCTTTTCAATATAGTTTTGGAAGTTTTAGCCACAGCAATCAGACAAGAAAAGGAAATAAAAGGCATCCAAATCGGAAAAGTGGAAACTAAACTGTCACTGTTTGCAGACGATATGATAGTGTACATAGAAAATCCTGTAGAGTCCACCCAAAAACTGCTCAAGCTAATAAATGAATTTGGCAAAACAGCGGGATACAAAGTCAATATCCAGAAATCAAAGGCATTTTTGTGTACCAATAATGAAACAGCAGAAGCAGAAATCAAGAAAAAATCCCACTTGATATAGCAAAAAGAAAAATAAAATACCTAGAAATAAACCTAACCAAGTAGATAAAAGACCTGTATGCAGAAAACTACACAACACTGAAGAATGAAATCAAGGAAGACACAAACAAATGGAAACATATACTGTGTTCATCGATTGGAAGAATTAACATCATCAAAATGTCCATATTACCCAAAGCAATTTACAGATTCAATGCAATACCTATTAAAGTACCAAAGGCATATTTCACAGACATAGAACAAACACTCCAAAAGTTTATATGGAACCATAAATGACCCTGAATAGCAGCTGAAATTTTGAGAAAAAAGAACAAAGTAGGAGGCATCACAATACCTGATAGCAAACTGTATTACAAGGCCACTATAATCAAAACAGCCTGGTACTGGCATAAAAACAGGCACATAGACCAATGGAACAGAACAGAGAGCCCAGAAATAAACCCAAGTCTCTACAGTCAATTAATATTTGACAAAGGGGGCAACACCATAAAATGGAGTAAAAATAGTCTCTTCAACAAATGGTGTTGGGAGAACTGGACAGCTATGTGCAAAAATATGAAACTCAAACACCAACTTACACCATACACAAAAATAAATTCAAGATGAATAAAAGACTTAAATATAAGCTGTGACACCATTAAAATCCTAGAGGAGAACATAGGCAGGAAAATCTCAGATATATCACGCAGCAACATTTTTACTGATATGTCCCCCAGAGCAAGGGATATAAAGGAAAGAATAAACAAATGGGATCTCATTAAACTAAAAAGCTTTTGCACAGCTAAAAAAAAACAGCATTAAAATAAAAAGAGACCCAGCTATATGGGAAAACATATTTGCCAATGATACCTCAGACAAATGTTGAATTTCCAAAATATACAAAGAACTTACATGACTCCACTCCAAGAAGACAAGCAACCCAATTAAAAAATGGGCAAAGGACTTGGACAGGCATTTCTCCAAGGAGGACATACAGAGGATTCAGAGACACATGAAAAGATGCTCAATATCGCTAGCCATCAGAGAAATGCAAATGAAAACCACAATGAGATACCACTTTACACTGGTAAGAATGGCCATCATAAACAAAGCAACAAACAACAAGTGTTGGAGAGGTTGTGGAGAAAAGCGAACCCTAGTTCACTGCTGGTGGGATTGCAGACTGGTTCAACCACTATGGAAAACAGTATGGAATTTTCTAAGAAAACTAAAAATGGACATGCCTTTTGACCCAGCAATTCCACTGCTAGGCTTATATCCCAAGAACCCTGAAACACCATTCCAAAAGAACCTATGCACCCCAATGTTCATAGAAGCACAATTTACAATAGCCAAGTGTTGGAAGCAACCTAGATACCCATCAGTAAATGAATGGATCAAAAAACCATGGTACATATACACAATGGAATTCTATGCAGCAGAAAAAAGGAGCTTCTACCCTTTGCAACAGCATGGAGGGAACTGGAAAGCATTATGGTGAATGAAATAAGCCAGGTGGTAAAAGATAAATACCATATGATCTCACTTTTAACAGGAACCTAAGCTACAAAACAAACAAGCAAGCAAAATATAACCATTGAGACAGAAAACAGGATGACAGTAACCTGAGGGGAGAGGGGAGGGAATTTCAGAGGAAAAAGGGAAGGGATTATAGGAACAAGTATAAAGGACACATGGACAAAAACTAAAGTGGGTGGAAATGGAAGGGAGGTGGGGAGCACTGGGGGGGTGGACTGGGATGGGAGTAAAAGACAGAAAACTGTACTTGAATAACAATTAAAATAAAATAAAAAAATTATAAATAAATGCTTCTTTCATTTTAAAATATGCAGTGTTATATAACATACTTTGCTGTTTTTAAATAGCATCTTTAAATTTCTTTTATCTTTTAGCAGTTATTTTTAAAGAAATATAAGAATATTGATCTTGTGTCTGAAAACTTGCTGTACTCTTATTATTTGTAATTAGATACAGGGAACATTCTTATACATATATTCATTTCTTATCATTCCCTTATCTCCTTAGGCTAAATTCCTAGATGTTCAAATGCTGTAAAAGAGTATGCTCATTTACATTTTAATTCATGTATACATCATAAAGTATGTACTGAATGAATGAATCATTATATTGGCATGCATAATAATTATGTCAATTGAAACATGACTACCCAATTCCAGGTTTCTCTTCCAACACAGAGCTTCTGTTAAGCACTCACTCTCTGCCAATCTAATTTGAATGCATAGATTGAATGGACACTGTAGCATTAAAAAGACAAGTTATTTCTTTCCTAGT
Source organism: Carollia perspicillata (assembly GCA_004027735.1). Taxonomy (NCBI): domain Eukaryota; kingdom Metazoa; phylum Chordata; class Mammalia; order Chiroptera; family Phyllostomidae; genus Carollia; species Carollia perspicillata. The sequence goes on from PVKM010024894.1 coordinate 10,554, forward strand.
TGGGTGGCTCAGTTGGTTGGAGCGTTGTCTCCTACATCTAAAGGTTGCAGGTTTGCTCCCTGGTCAGGGTACACACAGGAGGCAATTGATCAATGTTTCTCTCTCACACTGATGTTGTTCTCTCTCTCTCTCTCTCTCTCTCTCTGTCTCTCTTCCTTCTTCTCTCCCTAAAATCCATGAAAACAAATCTTCGGGTGAGGATTTTAAAAAAAGACAAGATGTCTCTTTTTGATTTTTCATTCTTTGATGAATAGTAAAATTTTCAATTATTTTTTTGCCATTTGTATTTCCTTTCTGGTGTGTGTGTTATCTGTTCATGTTTTTCTCTTACCCTTTTTTTAAGTATGCTTGCATTTTTCCTATTGCTCTATAAGAGCCTTTTTTTCTATATTTCTAGTAAACATGTTATAATTTACCCCAACTACTTGCTTTTCTTTCTGTCTTATATATGGCATCATTTTCAATAGAAATTTGTAACTTTTCATATACACATTTATCAAATTCTCTTATATATTCTCTTATATATTTCATTCAAAATAATTTTTCTCAGTGAATTTAAAATAATAAGTTTTTCATAACATTTTAAAGTGTACTTTAAAAAATAAATTATAATACAGCCCTGGTGTGGCTCAGTGCACTGAGTGCCAGCCTGTGAACCAACCTTGTGAAGGGTTGCTGGCTCGATTCCCAGTCAGGGCACATGCCTGGGTTGTGGAGCCAGGTCTCCAGTAGGGGGCACATGAGAGGCAACCAAACATTGATGTTTCTCTCCCTCTCTTTCTCCCTCCCTGCCTCTCTCTAAAAATGAATAAATAAAAATCTAAAAGAAATAATTTATAAAAAGCAATTTATAATACAGAATAAAGGTTTTAAAAGGAAGAGGAACAAACTAAAAATCAATAATGTAATAAGGCTCTGTCTCTAGAAGGGACTGTAGTCACAGTTTTCATAACTTCCCATAGATTTCAGTGGTGTTTCCTGTTATCCCCTGAGAGTAACAGCATGCAGTAGACAGACACCTTTGAGTAAGTGATCTCAGAAAGCCAATTCCTTGTCATTAAACATTTTTTCTATTAAACATTACCAAATCAATTGCAATCTAATAACCAAGGCTTAGAAAGGAGTCCTCATGGCATTTCAACCATGCTATTGATTTATCACTTACATAGAAGCCAGATTAATTGATGCTTGGGTGCTTGCTTTGCTAGAGGCAGAGGCATGATGCTGTGGCATCTCAGCTCCATCATCCTAGGAATCCCTGAGCTGGGCTCCTGAGATGTACTACCTGTGTGAGCCAGGGAATCAGTATGCTGACCTCTCCTTCCATAACTAAGCCCTTTGGAACAACCTGAGAACCACATCATATCTGAGTAATATAGAGGCAGATCTTTGTAGGATGATGTGAGCAGTACTTGTGCATGTCTTAATGTCAAACTTTTATCTGACTGCCTAAATCACATAGAAAAGCTATTTGCAAACACTCAGGTGCTATGAAATGCTGGTGACATGACTATATATGCCTATCTGTGTTCTAGATGGGGGATTACAAGCATAACATCCAGATCTGCTCTCAAGAAGTATTCGATCTCGTATCACAGATACATCACACAAAGTAAAACAAAGGTGGGGCAGGGAACTGATCAAAGCAAAGCTAATGGGCCAGTGCAGCTTAAGAGCAGAATTTTCTTCTCTTAAGAGGACAAAGAAAAACCTGTAGAAACAGACAAGGTTCATACTGCATACATATTTGAATGCCAGGGCAAAGAGTTTAAATGTTGTCCTGTGTCAGTGGGGGTCCTTGAGAAGATTTCATGTAATAGTAGCATGATTGTGTAAATTATCCAAACTGAAACACAGTTGAAATTGAGATTTATGATAATTTATGTTTGGACAAAAGGCATAATCCAAAATTGTCCCTCGCAAACTGGAATATATAGTCACCCTATTAAATGATCACAAGTAATTGTTTTTAGAAGAATCCTAATGTAGATGAGATAGAGGGAAAAACCAGAAAGGTGGGAAACTGAAAGAGACAATAAAGTACCTATACACACACACATTATGATGAAATATGTGTATACACATTTACATAAACATGCATACATGTAGGACATATTATTTGCACATCCAAATACATAAAAATAAACATATTTATATACTGCAACTACTTGTTAACTGTCTCACTCTTCCTCTTGCAATTTATTAATTTGTTATGTGGTTGTAGGCTCTGGGAAATTTTTGATTCTGCCCCAATTCTTCTGCCACTGACAGAAAAGGAGGTTTTTTTCTTCATATAGTTCTTATGGCTTCAATTTGCCTTCTTCTAATTATTTAATTAGTTTACTTTAGGATAATGTCACTGTGGAGTTGTATGCCAACTTGAATCAGATGTGAACTCTAGCCCTTGCCCTTTATCTACTGAAAGTACAGGAGAAGACACACTCTTTAAGCTGAGACAACAATAATAAGAATGTAAGGACATAATCCAAAACTGACTTAAGAGACTGAAAGAGCCCTCAGAGGTTGCTGTACCACCTCACTTCCAGTTTCCCTGGCCCTGGTATCTCGGAATTCCATGTGTGGACTTGCAGCTTTCTGTCCATATGGCCCCAGATTTGTCTAATTAAGTGGCACAAAGCAGAGCTCCCCAACTCCTCATCATGAACTCTTTTCCTGGCTGTATTTTCATAGTCAAGTACATCAAGATGTTTAATAAAACAAAAAGGCCTATGACAGAAAAATAAAGTAATTTGAAGGAAAAAAAAATCCAGATTTACCCTCCTTTGAAAAATGCTATGACTTAAAAATAATTATCTATTTTTCCATTATTTATGAATAGAGAGGCATTGTTATTTGTGGGTCCACCATATTATAGGTCTTCCTTCAGCTTCTTTATATTATGTTACTGACTGGCACAATATTTCTGTGAGATATTTTCATCACTATTCATATTTTTATAATAGAGAACAATAAAACAAAATTAAAAATAAATTAAGTAACTTTCACAAGGACATACAGCTACCAGGTGGCAGAATGAGGCTTATTTTCTAGGTCTTGCTAACTCCAGCCTCTTAAAAGCAATGGGATACAGCATGGACTGGCACATTTTTTGGTAAAGAACTAAAGAATAAATATTTTAGGTTTTGAGCGACTCAACTCTACCATTGCATTGTGAAAATAGCCATAAATAATAAAGAAATGAGCATAGATGAACACTGAAATTTGAATTTAATATAATTTTCAGATGTTATATAATATTCTCCTCTTCAGTTTTATTCCTAAACATTTAAACACATGAAGCCATTTGTAGCTTGCAGGCTATACAAAACAGTGGGTGTACTTGGGCTGCAGAGCAAAACCAACAACCTCTTGTAGCCTTGCAGACTGATTTGGACTTGAACATAAGTGCAGAAATATGAAGCCATCTCTGAATTACAGTCCAAAACAAGCTGCTGGAGCCAATGAGTTTATGTGTATATCAGCCAGAAGAAGGAAAGAAAGGAACTGGGGTCCAAGGTTGAAAACCAGGACAGAGAGGCCTTCCTGGCTGGCACTTCCCAAGGGGATGAGGCAGAGAATTAATGTAAATTGTCCCCACCCCACCTTCCTTGTTTCTAAGCAGCCCCATTCTTAGCTCCAGCTGGTTACCCTGAGCCTGAGCTACATGGAGGGAGGCAGGGAGGAGTGGCCAGTCATCACCTGTCATAGGACATGTGGGTGGCAGAAGGCGGTCCTCTCATGCCCAGGCCCTGTCTCACCTGTTGGGGCAAAGCCCAAGGCCAGAATAAAAGGCTCTCAGGGCCAGAGCACCTCCATCCACTCCTTCCTGAGGTGGTGACAGATCCTGTGCTGCTTGTGTACTTGGTAAGTGTCCACTGGGAAAGGAGCAGGGTCTCAATTGTGAGAGGGTCAGACCAGAGCAGGGGGGCAGGTGGGCAGGGCCTTGGTCAGGGGGTGGCCACTGTGTCAGAGGAAGAGGGTTCAGGAAGACTAAGAGAGGGATGTAGCAAGGGGTCTGGCACCGACAGGGGTCATAGGGCCTTTGGGTTCTAGAGAAAAGTAGCTTATCTTCAGTGGATTGAGTCTCTGAGGACAGGGACACTGAGCAAAGATCATTGTGCTCCACTCTGACAAATGTCAGGAGAGAGCTCACCTTTGAAAACACAGCCCTGGTCTTACCTGCAAAGGAGGAGTGGGGGCCAGGGAAGGGGCCTCAGGCTCCTTTGGGCTTATTAAACCCAAATATCCATGGCTCCGGGAATGTGTTACAATCTCCCCATGTTGACTGGGATATAGCAAGGCTGAGAATCACCAGGCCTCCCTATCAGCTTAAGGAAATGGAGAATAGAGAGCTGAGCTCTGGTCTGAGATCAGGGGCTGAGTTCAAATCCCAGGTTTGCAGTAATCAAGATGTTTACCAGTCTCCTCCTTAATAACAAGAGTTTACTGAGGAGGGTAATCAAGATCCTTGGCAACCCAATTTTACAGAATAAAGTCATCATGGAAGTTAGGACAAAAGGCAATAATTATTGTGCTTTTCCTTGAAAAAATTATATTCCCTTAAAATAGCCTACAAATAAAACAACTTCAGATTTGGAATGCAGAACTGGAATCAGTTACATCTCCACTTATAAAACTTTATACTCTTTGGTGTATTTTGTAAAATACACTTAGGTCTTAGTTTACTACTTTGTGCACTAGATGAAAGTTCTTGTTTGACTTACAAGGATATGCTGATGTTCCAAAGAGATGATGCAAGAGTATGGGAAAACTGCTAAAAGTAGTAAAACTACTGGAGATTATAAATGATGTTAAGAGAGTAAGAAAGGAAGGGTGGCCTTTAGCATGGAATTGACCCGCTGTCTGACTCTCCCTCAGCTCCTGAACTGCCCACCAAGATGTCCTGCCAGCAGAACCAGCAGCAGTGCCAGCCCCCTCCCAAGTGCCCCCCCAAGTGCCCTCCCAAGTGCCCCACCCAAAAGTGCCCCCCAAAGTGCCCTCCGAAGTGCCCTCCAGTCTCTTCCTGCTGCAGTGTCAGCTCTGGGTGTGGGAGCTGCTGCAGCTCTGGGGGTGGTGGCTGCTGTGGCCACAGCTCTGGAGGTGGTGGCTGCTGCCTGAGCCACCACAAGCCCCACAGGTCCTTTCACCTCAGACACAGAAGGTCTGACTGCTGCAGCCAACCCTCTGGGGGCTCCAGCTGCTGTGGAGGAGGCTCTAGCTGCTGTGGAGAGAGCTCCAGCTGCTGTGGAGGGGGAAGTGGTCAGTCCTCTGGAGGCTGCTGCTGAAGTGGAGTCTACCTGACCTCCTCTTCCCTGTGAGCCTTGAAGTGGCAAAGAAGTCCCAGCAATCTGGAGCTCTGGTCTAGAAGATTCCTCTATCCTGTATCCAGAAGCCCACAAATTTTCCAAAACCCAGTTGCTGACCTCCTTTCCCATATCTGTGGTTGCCCTGGGAATCCCAAAGCGCAGAACCCATGTCTCTGTCTACCATATATTATTGTATTCTGCTACTTGAATTGAAAAAATAAATATAGAGTCTGATCACTAACTTGTTATGGACTGGTTTAATTTCTTTTTTTTTTTTTTTTTTGTCATCACTGTTCTATTGCCCTCTTCCTCTGCTGTTGGCTGCAGAGGCCCCAGTGGACAGAGGACAGGGTTAAGGGCCAGGAGAGAAAAATCAGTGTTTTTTTGTTTATTTGTTTGATTTAATCTTTATTATTTATTTTTTTCTGTTACCATTTAGTCCCCTTATACCCTCTTCCTCCCAGTAAACACTATACTGTTGTCTGTGTCCATGAGTCTTTTTTCCTTGTTGCTCAATCCCTCCACCTTGGAAACTTCCCCCCTACCACTAGCTGTCATCCTACTCTCTGTCTATAAGTCTGTCCCCGTTTTCCTTGTTAATTCAGTTTGTTCATTAGATTCCACAATATGAGTGGAGTCATATGGTATTTGTCTTTCTCTGACTGGCTTATTTCACTTAGCATAATGTTCTCCAGGTCCATCTATACTGCCACAAATGGTAAAATTTTCTTCTTTTTTATGACCAAGTAACATTCCATTGTGTAAGTGCCCCATAGTTGTTTTATCCACTCATCTATTGATGGACACTGGACTGCTTCCATATCTTGGTGATTGTAAATAATGCTGCAATGAACATAGAGGTGCTTATGTTCTTTAGAATTAGTGTTTTGTGTTCCTTTAGATATATCCCCTGAAGTGGAATCACTGGGTCAAAAGGTAGATCCATTTTAAATTTTTTGAGGTATCTCCATATGGTCTTCCACAGTGGCTGCACCAGTCCACATTCTCATCAACAGGGCAAAAGGGTTCCCCTTTCTCCACATCCCCACCAGTATTTGTTGTTTGTTGAGATATTGATTATAGCCATTCTGACAGGTGTGAGATGGTATCTTATTGTGGTTTTAATTTTCAGTTCTCTGATGATTAGTGATATTGAGCATCTTTTCATATGTCTATTGACCATCTGTATGTCTTCCTCAGAGAAGTGTCTATTCAGGTCCTTTGCCCGTTATTTAATTGGATTGTTTGTTTATGTGGTGTTGAGTTTTATAAGCACTATGTAAATTTTGGATATTAACCCTTTATCAGATGCATCAGAGGATATGTTCTCCCATTCTGTGGGTTGTCTTTTTATTTTGTTGATGATTTCCTTTGCTGTGCAAAACCTTATTAGTTTGATGTAGTCCCATTTGTTTATTTGTTTCTTTTCATTTCTGTTTATTTCTTTCTTGCCTAGGGAGATTTATCCAATAAAAAATTGTCATGAGCAATTTTTTCTGAGGTTTTGTCTGAGGTTTTGCTGCCTATGTTTTCTTCTATTACTTTTATGATTTCAGGTCTAACATTTAAATCTTTGATCCATTTTGAATTTATTCTTATGTGTGGTGTAAGAAGGTGGTCTAGTTTCATTTTTCTGCATGTGTCTGTTCAATTTTCTCAACACCATTTGTTGAATAAACTATCTTTAGTCCACTGTATGTGCTTGCTTCCTCTGTAAAGTATTAATTTACTGTAAAAGTGTGGGTTTATTTCTGGGCTCTGTATTCCATCCCATTGATCCATGTGTCTGCTTTAATGCCAGTACATTGTTGTTTTGATTACTATGGTCTTGTAGTACCATTTGATATGAGGTAGTGTGATTCCTCCAACTTTGTTCTTCTTTCTTAGCATCACTGTTACTATGTGGGGCATTTTGAGGTTCTACATAATTTTTGAAATATTTGTTCTAGTTCTTTGAAATATTTCATTGGAATCTTGATAGGAATTGCGTTGAATTTATTGATTGCTTTGGGTAGTATGGACATTTTGATGATGATAATTCTTCCTATCCATGAACACACTATGTGCTTCCACCCATTTATACCTTCTTCAATTTATTTCTTTTGTGTCTTATAATTTTTGAGTACAGATATTTTACATCCTTGGTTAGGCTTATTCCTAAGTATTTTACTCTTTTTGCAGCAATTGTGAATTCAGCAAAATAACAGAATACCACAGCCTTTTTATCCACTCATCTACTGATAGGCACTGGACTGCTTCCAAATATTGGCTATTGGAAAAAACGGTGCAATGAATATAGGGGCATGTTAGAAACCACCCTGACTGGTTTCAGAAACCCCTCCATGGCTAAGGCTGAGTGAGAGACCTTGGGACCCTAAGCCACTAAGGAGACAAAGCTTATCCTCCTGGCAGGAGCACCACCTCTGCCACTTTACTTCACCCTATCTGGCCTCCAGTGCATGACCAGTTAGCCAATGACAGGTAAGATTCCTCAAGAGAGGGACAACCTAAGACAGGCATGGTCACAAGGAGGCCCTCAGGGAACGACTTGGGGGCCTATGGAGAAAGGGGGTAATGGACCCTGACCCTCGGCTTTGACATAGCCTGATTTCTCATTCTGTCTGCAAGAAGTCTCCTAATCTTTTGGCTACCTTACTTCCCCTGCTCCACCTAAGCCTGAAACAATGCTGGAGGTGGGTGGCAGACCTGTGCTGGAAAGGGTGGGTTCCCTGGGGTGATGAGGCCTACGAAAGAATGCATAAAATCCTGTGAAACCTGCTTTGCTAATACCCTCAATTTTAATGATAAGGGTCCAAGCCTGAAATGAGTTTGTTTTCCCAAACTTTCATGGCCCTTTAGCTATTTGACCCTAACTCAAAATAGGCCCTTGGAGTTCTTTGAATGTTATCTACTTGATCATTACTGCCTGACAGTGACTGATGAGCCTTCCATATATGCCCTGTATTATTATGCAAATTAAAGCCAATAAAAGCTTGTCAAGGCAATGTTCAGGGCACTCTCCCCTTGAGAGAATGGCCATGCTGTTCCTTTTCCTCCACAAGACTCAGTAGTCCCTGTGAATTTGTCTTGTCTCAGCCATAACACCATGGACACAGTGGGCTAGAGTCCACGTCAGCTGGCACCCAGGAACAGGAACCCAGGGCTATAAGCCATCATTGTGGACAACACACCAACTTGGTTGGAGTAAGTGTATCAACCCAGATAAGGGCCAATGACACCAAGTCATCCTTAGATCATAGGTGTGTGTTAGATTTCAGAGGAAAAGGGTTTTCTTCCTAGATTGCCCTCTCTTGTGACCACTTTGCGACTGTACCTTCTTTAGTAAGCAGGAGCCTTGCTCTCTCTCTCCCAAGCATTTGCTGCAACCTTGCAGGCATGGATTGAGCAGTTAAGAGCCACAGGAGCAGTGGCCACAATAAAGACTTCCATGAGAGGATTAGCTGGATGCAGACTGGGTCAAACACTAGGTTTCCCGCCAGCTGCAAGCAAAAGTCCACACAACAAGAGGCACACTGTAAAAACACCCATAAGCCCATCCCCATAGCACAACACCCAAATAGGTCTAGGCTTGGGAAAAAGAACAAGGATTTTCCATTTAGTTAGCTTTAAAAACATCAACTAGTTACAGGACAATTTACAAGCATCTCAGCAAATTCTTTCTTTTAAGCCGCCTCTTGTGGTCCTTTCAATTTTGCCTTTTCCCTCCACCTGCCTGTAAATGGAAAAGCAGATAGTAAATGAGTGTTTCAGTTTCAACTGGACTCCGAAGATTGCTTTTAGAACTCAGTGTTAGTTACAGGGTTATTTATGAGTGTCTTAGCTTCTTGCTTAGCACCGAAGATAAAAGACATTCCTCCCTCCAGCTTGAGATCTCAGGCATTCCTACATATGAGTAGAGGCCTTGTGAAGGTGTCTGGGATCAATTCTTAAGACGTGCAGGGGCCTTACAGGGACCTGAAATACTGCTTAATCTAACTTCTGGCTTGTCTTGGAGCGCCATATAAAGGTTGGTCACCTAGCACTTTGAGCCCCCTCTCACAGTTTTAGATGCGTGGGAAAGGACCTGAAACCCATGAGCAGGATAGGATACCCGGAATGTTCAGCAGCCCTCTCCCTGATTGTATTTCACCAATAGCACATTTTGACCCACTACACTTTCCTCACTAGCAAGAAGTAGGATTTAAAGGTGAACATGGAGAGAAAGCAAAATTGAAACTGGTTTTATATAATCACTGCATTTGAAGTTGGAGGAATTTCAGAGAAGGTTCTTTTATTTGTTAAAAAAATTCTTTTAAAAGGTTTCTATGAACCCTCTACTATGGGGAACGGGCTCTTTAAAGAATAGGAGCAAAGTTTTAGGCTAATTAAGTAGCTTTTTAAGGCTGCT
>PVKM010024895.1:0-20250 GCA_004027735.1 Carollia perspicillata
AGAGAAACACCAATGTGTGGTTGCCTCTCATGAACCACCCACTGGGGACCTGGCCCACAGCCCAGGCATGTACCCTAGCCTGGAAATTGAACCAATGATCCTTCGGTTCACAAGCTGGCACTCAATCCACTGAGCCACTCAGGCCTGGGCAACACAGCACATTCGCTTTATTCAAATCTCCTACCCCACCTCTTGCCCACATCTTCGCTCTCAGTTAGTTGCCTCATATTTCATTGATAAAACAGATGCTACCACACAAGAATTTCTTTATTTCTTCATTGGTAAATTTCAAACACATGACTCTGTTTTTCAATGGACAAAGTGTCTTTGCTCCTATTAAAGATCAAACTCTCCTGTTAACTCTGGATCCAACCTCTGGCAAGTACCACCTATCTTTCCTGCAACATCAGTTTTCCCCTTTCTACTCAAACATCCCCATCACCACACTAGTTCTAATATTTCTTACCTTTAAAAGAGTGGGAGGGGGGAAAAGAGATAGTGTAACAGAGACTTTCTAACCCCCTATAAACTGCCTAACTATTTCCCCATTTCTTTGCTCTCCTACATAGCGAATCATTTCAAAAATGTTTCTATAGCCATTCTATAGCCAACCCCAGCACACACACTCTCCAACTTAGACCACTTCTCCCCACCTCCACCATTGTTGCTTAAGTCCAAGGCACCACCGTCTCTAGCCTGGATTACACCAATCAATCAACTGATTCTACCCTTACAACTACATTCAGTTCTTCAAATAATAACAAGATTAATATTTTAAAATGCAACATCTGGTTGAATCCTCTCTGATTACCCCACAGGCTTCCTATCACACATACAATAAAATTAAAATCCTTTGCCCTGGTCTACAAGAAATTTCACGACCTAGCATCTTTCTCCCTAGATTCATCTCCTGCTTCTTTCTATCTCATTCGCTGTGCTCCAGAAATAATCTTTTGCTTTCCAACTTACACGCACCGGCACTGCGAAACTACATTTGGCTTCATTGCTGAATGCTAGGTGCTTTACCGCATCTTGTGGATAATGGCAATGAGGCTAAGAGCATAGTCGGGCCACTTGCCCAAGACCTCATTCTTCCCCAGGCAAGTTCTAGACCACGACCCATGCATGCTTCTTCCCCCAAACTCTGTGCTCTTTAAAAAGAGTTTGCCCTGCTCTGCATTCTGCAGTCCAATTTCCCCAGGGAGGATAATTTCTTGGAGCACTTCACTGCAAGAACTCGAGAAAGAGCAGCAGCTAGCTGATGATGGACTTTTCCTACCAGGTAAGTCTCATCCTGAACCAGCCAAGAGCCATGTGAGCCCAGGAGTGCAGTCCTTGTTATCCATTTTTAACAAAAGTGAAAACTGAGGTGCCAGGAGGTCAAGCATATAATTGACGTCAGGTCAGAAAGCTAGTAATTTGCAGAACTGGAAGATTATACTTCAAGCTCTATTATTTTCTCAAATAATCTATTAAAATGACCTTGAGAATCTTCATTGTGCGAAGATTTTGAACTGGAGAGCTGACTCTCCAATCTTCCCAGTTCAGTTTTTGGCTGCTCTTCAAAAAACTATTTTAAAGTACTTTGCACAGCTTGAGCAATATTTTTCTCTAAGAGGACAGGAAGGTAGGCGACGTGCCCATTGAACAAGAACTAATGACATTGTTATGAAGGGAGAAAAAAAAGATATCACTTCCATATCAATTTCAGCTCTTACACATTAACACCAAGCGATGACCTTTAAAATGAGGAAAGTACCAACTTAACGTGAATTGACAAGGATCTCGGAAATGAGGAATTAAACTTGGCCAGCCATTCAACTCTGTGGATACATGGCTGAATAAGAGGAAATTAAAAATAATGAGAAAGTAACTCTTGAGTATTTGACTTAATTTTTTTCCCTTTCACTGTATCTATACCAGTGGTCTATTACAATTTGGAAAAAATGGAGGAAATATTAAGATGATACTAAGACATTGGCATTTAGGTAGCCAATGATACCATAGTGGCCAGTTCTAGGGAACAGCTGTACAGGACAACTTTTGATTTTAAATACATTTGTCCTTAAGTGAAAGTTAAAGGCTGATTTCCATAGGTCATGTCATTGCATAGAGTTTAAATATAAGCAACAGCTTGCTGGTCATTGAGTATATAGTTTTTACTGTCCTTTCATGCACATGTAGCTCTAGGTTTCATAATTTAGTCACTAGGCTTTCAAGATACCGTTCAAAAAAAGTACAAGTGTTACCAGCTCCTGACTGATTTCAGTTCCTTTCTGACCCATATACCAGGGCAACTCCCCAATTTATTCCTTCCTTCCTCTTTTCATTCAGCTTCCCTTTTCTCTCTTCCATCAATGCCTTAGTCTACTGAGCAACTAGCTCATCCACTTCATCCAACTGATTTGCCTAGAAACACTTTTGACTATCTCTAAAAACCAAATCAGTCTTTGAAGGGTGGAGGCACTTTTCCTTCCAGTAACTGCCAACACAAAAAGAAATTCAGAAATAAAAGGCCCAATGGTGCATAAGGAGAATGATACGGTTTGAAATAATTCCCTGGCCTTCCAGTTTCTTTCCCTGCAGCTCTTTTGTCAACCTCGACAAAAGAAAGCACTTCAGGTTTGTGGGGGCTGAGGGGGGGAGGGCAGAGAAAGAGAGAGAAAAGGGGCACGTCATGAGAAACGACGATCACGGTTGTCCCATTCCAGGTCCAAATACCGCCTGGCTGTAAATCCTACTCATCTTGCAGTCCAGCTCCCGTAGCACGTCTTCTCGGGAGCCTTCCCAGACTGGGCCTCCCATAGCTGATTATTCTTATTGTTTTTTCCCTCATGTGTAAAATGGGGAAAATAAAAGAACCTGAAGCATGAGGGTATTGTGAGGATTAAAGGACTTCATTCATGTAAAGGGATTAGATGATAAGGACATAGTAATTCTAACCAATAGTTTAGTAATTGTTATTTATTACAAAGCACCTGAGATTTTATAGCTGTTCTGTTTAAAGCTTTCCTTATTGGCTGGCTTGCTTGCTTGCTTATGTGTTTATACCTTGTTCCCTCAAGAGCGGAGGCAGTGTAACGAGGGTGCACAGGTGGAGGGCACCTCTTATGCTTTATGTGTGGGGAGCTATGTTTAGGATGCACACCGGGGAGTGTACGGAGACCTGTAAGACCAAGTTGCCGTGGTCACAAGGACCAGGGATCCACAAGACTGGAAACAAGCGGTATTTTAATCTTGTTATTAAAACCTGTTCTCTCATTTGACTCACAATTCCGAGACAGAGAAACAGATCAGGGTAGCTTGTGATTTACCATTATTGTGATACAGGTATTTCAACTTAAAAACTTGCCTAAAATAGCCCTACTCTTAGCCACACAGTAAAAGAAGAGGGTCTGAACACAACTTTGAAGGGTCTCCCGAGGCCAGAGCACAGAGAGCTTGGTTTTCTAAGAGAGCGAATGCCCCAACCCCTGAAATGAGCAACAGTCCCGGAGATAAGGGCACTTCTGCAAAAGGGGATGGTGGCACCAGGCAAACCCCATGGATTCATACTCCTTTCATGGTTTTATGAAGCTTTCATAATCCCAGGGAATAGCTGAATTGATCATTGGACTAGATTCCTTGGGGATGATGAAGGAAGGATTCTTTCTTTCTTGTGGGTCACGAAGGGCCTGGAAGGGCACTTTAAGGGCCTTGAAAGAAGGATTTCAGCTTTTACTCTGAGTGCATCGAGAGCTACTGACAAGTTGTGAGCCGAGGAGTGACATTCTGCTGTTGCGAGAGAAACGGAACATACGAGGAAAGGCTGGAAGCAGGACGGAGGACTGCGGGGGACTGCTGATTGCCAGCTGTGAGTCACCTGTCCTTTCTTACATGAGTAATAGCAAGTTTTTGCCCTGGTTTTTGGTGGCTGCAGTGTACCCCAGTGACATCTCTATTTCCGGTAACTATAAACTGGCCAAAGAACTTTAAGGAGACAATTGATAGCATTTTTTGAAACCCTGCTTAACAGGAACCTTCACGGCTGGGAGCAGGTCTTCTTTCCCTTTTCTGGTTTCCCCTGTTGCCAGCCTGGAACATGAACAAAATGACTGGAGCCTCAAGGACCATCCTGAGTCATGAGGCGACCTTTAATGGAAGTCCCATACTGGGTTAAACAGAAAGCCCCAGTAGATCCCTGACGGGAGCATGGGGATGCCTCACCCATTCTGGATTGCCTATTTCTGGACTTGTTTCACATGAGAGGAATGAACTTCCATTCTGTTTAAGCCATTGTTATTTTGGGTCCTCCCGTTTCTATAGCTAAACCTACACATAACTGACGTAGGAGCCATTGCAATAATCTAGGTGAGAGCAATGGCTGCTTGGACCAGAGTGGAAGGTAGCAAAGGAGGTCAGGTTCTGCTTTTTTTTTTTAAGTAGAGCCTATTGCATTTACAGATGGTTTAGATACAGAGTGAGGGAAGGAGAAAGACTAAGAAGACTTCTGGTTTTTGTGCCCAAGTGACTCGATGTTGGCATGATTTACAGAGATGCAGAGGCTAGGGGAGCGCATGCATGGGTGTGGGGCTGGGGTGGGTGGACTCGAGAGGCTGGGGTGGTGGCAGGTTGGCCTTGCTAGAAGCAGGGAGGGACACAGTAAAATGGAGGGACGGGAGACAGCGTGAGGCAGAGATGGTGGGAAACGAGGGAGCTTCTGTTTTCTCAGGAAAGCATGAGGCCAAGCCCTCAGCTGAGGTTGCAGGGATGAAAAGCAGTGGGTACATGGACAAAAACTAAGGGGGGGGTGGAAATGGGAAGGAGGTGGGGAGCACGGGGGCGGGGTGGACTGGGGTGGGAGTAAAAGACAGAAAACTGTACTTGAATAACAATTAAAATTAAAAAAAATAAATAAAAAGAAAGGATGAAGAAATAAATTAAACTGAAAAAATTTAAAAAAAGAAAAGAAAAGCAGTGGGTGAAGATGGGGAGGCTGAAAGAGAGAGAGAAGTGTGAAGAACTCACTTTAGGGTGGAATTTCTGGGCAGGAATGAGTGAGCACCCATTTGAATTTGTGTTTATTGAAAGTGAGGCAGTTAGCAATGCTGTGTGTCTTTCTACAGTCCTGTCCAGGGGCCCTGTTGTGTTTAACTGGGTTTTGCCAGGCAAGTACCGTGCATATTAGAAAAAAGGAGTAAAGGACTGAAGGGGTGTTTGCAAGACGGGAATCAGAATGATGGATCGGGAATCGACACTGGATAAAGAAGGAAGGAAACACTGAGGATGGGCGGCAGATTCGAAAGTTGAGGTTCTTGAAAAGACTAAAAATTGCCAGAGTGTGGGCACTCAGGAAGCTGCGCAGAAGGACAGGAGGTGATGATGGCCAGAGGGTGTGGGTGTGAAAAGTGAGTGGCTTGGGTGAGAGAGGTGAAAAGCCACCAGAAAGGAAAGGGATGTAGAAGCCCAAGATATTGGAAAGCCTTCAAAGTGTTAAATAAAGTACATTAAACAGTAAGACTAATAAAAAATTTGCTCACCAATTACTATAATCAGTAGATTTATTAACTGGTTTGAACAAATATACCATTCATCAGCACAAGCACTTTAAATGAAAAGGTGTTATTTTGAAGGGACATTTATGGGACTTTGAAGAACTAAGTTTTATCCAAACATCTAAGTTTTTATTGGGCAAAAATACAAAGCATTTTTTTCCCATGTGAAACTTCTTTGTATTTGGATGGATATCCTTCTTTTTTTCTTCCATAAGGTTTTTTTCTTTTCTTTTCTTTTTGGCAATTAGTCCATTAAATTTTTTTTTAAACTGACCTTTTTTCCCCTCTAAAATTCTTCATCATAACTTGTTTCTTCTGAGTTTCAACTGGCCCCCTCATGCTTCCCTAACTATTCACTCTTTAAAAAATATTTTTTATTCCCATACTTACTTTTTTAAAATTATCTTTTTCTTTTTATTGATTCTAGGAAGAGCGGAAGGGTGGGAGAGAGGGAGAGAAACAGCAATTGATCGTGTCTTGTACACGCCACTGCTGGGACCAGACCCTCAATCCAGGCACTTGCCTCGACCTGGAGTCAAACCCAAGAACTTCCGGTTTGCAGGATGATGCCCAAGCAACTGAGCCACACAGGCCAGTGCCTTTTTTTTTTTGAGATGTTTATTTCCTTTCTTCCTGTTATAACCTCACTGTTGTTTTGATTTCTGTCCTTAGGAGAAAGAACGGGAGGTTTCTCGATGCATTCTGCGAGAGAAATATGTAGACCTGGGGCGGACCTTGTGAGCACAGCACATCTTGCACATTATTTTCTAATGAAAACCGTTCACATTATGGGGCCAGGCCTCAGGTACAAGTCCAATTTGACAAAGGTGGTTTTGAAATATCGTGGAAATTGATTTGCTCCTTCCATACCCTAGTCCCTGTTCATTAACTCAAAAATTATTAATGGAGAGCCTCTTCTGGCCACTCCGTGTGCTGATTCACATTAATGGGCAATGACCGATTGGCTTAAATCTCTCCAGGGCATTCACATTTCTAAAATGTGTGTATTAATCTAACTGAACCTCTGATTCCTGCAATAAATGTGAAACAAATCATTAATACTCTATTTAAGATTTCCTGTGACAGGAAAGAGGCTTCCTGTGTCTGCAGGCCCCACACAGCCTTCCCATCCCTGAGAAAGTGGACTGGAGAAACAGAAAACTGGAAAGACTTGTGTGTTGCACGTGTGAATTTGTGTGTGTGCACCACCATTTCACTCATAAGTCTCTGCACTTTATGATCTCTATGTCCCTCCTCTGCTTTCAAGTCAGGAACCAGAGATACTCATGTATGTATTTGGGTTCAACCAATTTTTTTCTTAAATTGTAAGCTCTCTTTTTTCTTTGTTTTTAAATTTTAATTGTTCAAGTACAGTTTTCTGTCTTTTACTCCCGTCCCAGCCCCCCCCCAGTCCTCCCCACCTCCTCCTATTTCCACAACCCCCTAGTTTTTGTCCATGTGTCCTTTATATTTGTTCCTGTAAACCCTTTCCCTTTTCCCCTGAAATACCCTCCCCGCTCCCTTCAAATTGTAAGCTCTTGACCTCAGGATCCTAATCCCCTAATTTTCCGTAGAAAGTTTTTTAGCTACCTAACTTTATAAAGGTTTTCAGGACAGTCATAGAGCCATCGTGGTTCTTGCTTTCCTCTGGTGTCAGTTCCCAGAATGTACCACACAGAGTGAGTAGGGAGCCAGAGATGACAGGCACCAGTAATGGAGCTTTCCCGTTTCTCATTGTGGCCTGGCTTGAATGAGTTATATCTCATCTTCCAATCACCATGTAAATTATGAGGACAATAGGACCCTGGCTGGGTGACAGTACTGTGCAGTGGTTGGCACACGGAGGTTGAGGGTCAAACAGGTAAGAGTGAGTGCAGCTCCCAGCCGGATTCCTAGTAGCTCTGTGACCCCAGACAAGTCGAGTAAGCCTTAGGTGATCCAGCGTCTCTGCATAGCAATACATTGTTCTTACTGACAGTGTGGCTGATGACAGCAGCCCTTTCCTGCATCACCCATCCCCATCCGCGCATCTGTGTTTGATGCAGCCTTTCTGCCCAAAGGTTCCCTTGGAGGGAAGCGAGGCCTCGATGACATGGGGATGTGGGGGCTCTTTCCCCTCGTACCTGCCAGCAGCATAACCTCCTGGAGTCCGCTCTGTACCCGTCACCCCTGTCTCTCCGGTGGAGACCGTGGTTGAGTGGCTGCTGCACGAGGGGCGAGCAGGAAGAAAGCTCTGTGTCTCCTCCCCGAGTCGGTCGGGAGGCTGGCCTACGGGGCGTGTTGAATTCCGATTTACACCACTTGCGCTTTTACCATCTCAGCAAAGTCTTGAATCTCTATCCCAGCATGTTTTATCGGTCTTTTGTGGAAAGCTCGGGATACCGAAGGGGAATCAAGTTTCTGAAATGAAAAAAAAATTATATATATGAAAAGAAGTCGTGCTTCTTCCTGCCGGTGACTGTTTACGAGAGGGAAGTCAGCGGGGCCCCCAAGAGGTCGCTGGTGGCGCAGGAACTGAGGCCAGATTGTAGAAAAAAGGGGAAAGGAAAAAAACACCCAGAAACTTTCTTCCTTGTTGCGAATAATCGCCGTGCACCCCGCCCCTCCCCAGGCAGAGGCAGTAATGTGACACCGGAGAGAAACCCGGAGACCCAAGCGGGGAGAGGGAGGGAAGAAGGAGGGGAGAGGGCTGCGGAGAGCCGGAGGGGGAAAGGGGAGGAGAAGGAGGAAAACCCCTGTCAAGGAGGTGGAGCGAGGGGCTGGTGTCCGCCTCCAGTTCCTCCCTGCCGTTTTTTAGAGGAGCCTAAACCGGGACAAAACACGCCGAGACCGACAGACACAAAGCCGGGGGGTCCACGCTGGCGCTGGAGGCGAGCCTCGGCGGCCGGGAGCGAGCCCGAGGCGCCGCGGGACGCGGGGCGCGGGGGCGCTAGCGGGCAGGGCGCGGGCAGCGCCCCCAAGCCGGGGCCGGGCACCTCCGCCGCTCGGGCCGAGGTGGCGGGGACCATGCCGAGGAAAGTCTCCTGAGCCCGGCAACTTCGGCCCCTCCCCGCCCCCACCCGGGCTGCCCTCCGCGCGGCCCTGCCCATGTGCAGACGGCCGGCCGGGCTCTCCTGCTTGCAGGCGGATGGGTGACCTTTTCCTGGCACCGGCAGACTGTGCGAGGCGGCGGAGCAGGAGATGAAGAAGAAGCAGCAGCATCCCGGCGGCGGCGCGGATCCCTGGCCCCATGGGGCCCCCCTGGGGGGCGCTGCTCCCGGCCTGGGCAGCTGGAAGCGCCGGGTCTCCCAGCTGCCTTTCCTGCGCTTCTCCCTCCGGGACTACGGTTTCTGCATGGCCACCCTACTGGTCTTTTGCCTGGGCTCCCTCTTCTATCAGCTCAGCGGGGGACCTCCTCGCTTCCTGCTCGACCTGCGACAGTATTTGGGTAAGGAAGGGAGGCAGGCACGAGGGGGACGCCGGCCGGGAGAACTTGTGCCAGGGGTGGTGGGCAAGAGGCGCTCCTGGGACTTTGGATGCTTCCCCCGCCCGCATGCCCGCTGCTGCGAGGCTTCCCAAGTGGGATGCCTGCGAGCTTCAGAGAAGCAGCCCGGGTGTCTGCTCCCTCCCGCGTGGCTGTCTGCCTGGGTCGACAGGCTGGACAGGTACCCCAGGGCGGGGTACTGCATACCTTCCCCGCCTCCACCACCCCATCTGGGCGGAGTGCAGGCGTGTGTTTGTGGGGGTGTGCGAGTGGGTGTATATTCAATCCTGCAGGTGTGGAGAGAGGCTTCGTACTGCCCTGTCCAGCGCTCAGGGTCGTGCGGGTGGGTTTAGCTCCTCTCCATGGTGGGTTCTGCAAATTTCGTCCCTAAGTTCCCCCTTCTGCCGTTGGTTTGGGTGACCCAAAGACAGTTTTCAGGTTCTGCGCTGTTCCTGAGCTGGCTTGACCTTTGGCAGCCCCTGCTCACCCCGTGCCCGGCAGAGAGCGGGACTTGGGGAGCGGGCTGTGCCGGCAGGTCTGGGGCTGTCGGAGGGCAGGAGTCAGGCTGACCGGCAGTGTCGCCTGTCTTGACCCCACGGTCCTCTGCGCTCCGTGTGTTTCAAGTCCGAACTTTTGTGGGGGATCTTGCTTGGTTTTTTAGGAGCAAGGCTGACTATTTTTAGCAGAGGTAAGGAAGAGGTTGTGCCGCCAGAAAAGAGCGGCTTGAGAGAGAGGGCGTGACTCGCAGCTCTCCGTCGGAGCGCCGGGAGCTAGCGGTGCCCGCACACCCAGGTCCCAGGTGCTACGCTGGCTGGCGCGCCCTGGCCAAGGCAGGATGCAAATCTCCCACAAGTCCGTGGCCAGAAGAGGTCCTGCGAGGAAGAAGGGAGAGGCTGGGAGGGCTCCAGCTTCTTGCAGACGTGCAAGGTGATAAACCAAAGCCACCGGCAAACATCCAGCATCTGACTGACGCGAGCGGGTGCGCAAAGAGAAACCGCTAAAGCCCTGGAGCCCTAATGGGCCAAATGACTCCGGCAGGCTGCAGGCTGCCACACTTACCCACCCAAGTCCGGTTTTCAAAGGAAGAAAAAACCCACTTCAGCAAAGTGACACGTGTTAGAGCTTTTTGAAATGTAAACTCAGATCAAATAATGTTCTTTCCATGTAGAGAAGCTCAGATTTTAAAAGTAGCACTTCTATTTCTGTAGAAACTGTGGGGAATTATGGTTTTGTATGATGCTTTAGGAAAAGTTAAAGAAAATATCGTCCAAGTAGATTTCCAAAGTACTATCTTAAGCATCTGGTTTTTAGGAAGTCTTGGGGTCATACACACTTTTTCTAGGGAGTTAACTCTCTTCTTTCCCTGAGTTCTGTATTTCGGAGTCTCATAGTTTCGCCGGCTCTCAGACACCTGCTAGTGCCACAAAGGTAACTATGTTTTACCACCAACAACAATCACCGTTATCTGGCTTGGGAAAAGTGATTGCTTTTGAAGCTCAGGGGTCCTTCTCCATAAAATCTGATAACAAATTCTTTGGACAAGTTTCATTTCAGCAACATAGGGAGGCCAGTGGTGTAGGGAACATACAGGGGATGGAGAAGGAAGACATTTGTGTTTAGTGCTCAAGAGCACTTGGCATTGGGCAGGGTACTCCAACATCCTGGGCCTCAGGCGTCCGAGGTAAAATCGAGCTGGACTAGGTTGTCTCACACCTCCACTCGGCTCCTGAAATGTTGTGGTTTTGACACCCTTCTTGGGGGTGGACTGATCTGGGAGGAAGAAAGAACAAAGGCATCATTAAGGTAAGATGAAGACACTTCAATATCGACCACATTAATCATCTGAAAATTCAGATACATGTGGTATCCAGAATTTAGTGCATTCATTACATATTTCAAAAAATGACACCTCATACGTTTGGGCTCCAGTGGTAGAAGGGCGAGTGCACACCATTCACTCAGGGAAGCAGGAAGAACGGAAGGATCACACGTCGCTCTTATGACGAACTGATCATTAAATTTCTGACTGACGCGATCCGTAACGAAAAATGACATCACTGTGAACTGAAAATAGGATGTCCTTGGCCAATTTGGTCCATGTTGTTTTGTTATACAAATAGAAGGATTTTCGGGCAAAGTGGGCTTGTGGTCCTTAAGAGGGTCTAAAATATACCCTTAATCATCTAAGGCCAGGGTATCCATAGACTTAGTTTCCCCTTGTTTCCTCCATTCTATTATTTTAGTGTCCGTCAAAACAAAATTTGCTGTTAGTAAACACGTCCTCTCAGTTTCCCTAGTTAGCCAGTTTTGGAGGTCAATATTTTTTCTTAAATATAAGTTCATGTAAAGGCGCAATTTTCCAAAACAAAATAACATTTATAACACACATTTTTCTTGACAGGATATTATTTTAATATACTTGTGTAATATTATACATCTGACACATAGTTACTTGATAGCTATTTGTTGAAGTAATGACCGAACCTATTGTATCAACTTGGTAGTGTAGTTAATTTATTGAATATTGACTGTTCTTGTAGGAAAGCCAAGAGATAGGACCACTCATGAGAAAAACCACATTATGGTTTATATGCCAGCCCACGCACGAGCAGGATGAAATTGTCTCAGCACAGTGATATCATAGGTGGGCTCTGCTGCTATTCCCACTTTATACATGGGAGAAGTGAAGGCAAAGAGGTTCACTGACTTGCTGAGAGACACACAGCACATAACGCAAGACCTGAACCCAAATCTGAGTCAGGACTCACTGTGTAGCACAGAGCTGTTCAAGAGATAAAGTGGAAATACAGCCAAAATGCAAGTGGGAACCTGAGGAACGGACTGGCAAAAAAAAAAATGGTCATATTTATTTGCATAATTTCACTTTCCTTTACTTGATATTTTTACTAAGTATCTTGAGGGACCAACAGAAGGAAAATAACTCCAGCAGCAGGTCTCCTCAGGCTCCGCCTTCCTGTATTGTCTCCGAGATGCTGCCTCCCCGTGCTAGGGAACTGGACACCCCAGAGCCACACAGCTGGGGGTGATGTAAATTGGAATCATAAATTCTTGACCCTTCTCTCTTTCTTTAGCAGTTGTTGTTTGTCTGGGCTAGTGCTTCTCAGTGTGGTCCCTGGGCCTGCAGCATCAGCACCACTTGGGAGCTTGCCACACATGCACATTCTCAGGTCTCATTCCAGACCCGCAGAATGAAAGAGCCTGGGTGTGGGACTCTGCAGTCTGTGCTGCAGCAGTTCCTCCAGGTGATTCCGATGCCTGCTCAAGTTCGAGAACCATCGTTCCAGAGTAAGGCATTGCTTTCAGGTAGCGTCCTGTATATCGGAAAGGGGAGATGAGAGAGAGAGGAGAGATTTATAAGTTATTTTAAAGGTGCTGTACATGGTTTCATTTTTTTAAATTAACTTTTGAAATATTTTTAATTGGTTGATTTTAGGGATGGGGTTGTGAGGAGAGAGAGATTGATTTGTCTGTTCCACTTATTTAGGCATTCACCGGTTGATTCTCGTATGCGCTCTGACTGGGCGTTGACCCTGAAACCTTGGTGTATTGGGATGGTGCCTTTACTAACTGAGCAACCCAGCGAGGGCTAAAGTTCGACTTTTAAAAATGCATCTTCTTTGCTGCTTAGGCCCCATTGTTTCAAGGAAAGGACCAGCCAACAGCTGCAGTCCCAGCTGGCTCTGGACGTTCTGAAGTTGGGGTGAAGCAGGGCAAGCAGTAAGTACAGTGTGAGGAAGGGAGGGAGAGGAGTAAATAATGATGCTTTTTCTTCCTACAGGAGCCAGGGTCAGACAGTTCCTTCTTTCTAGTCATTTTGGGGGAAAGCAAAGTCTGTTCTCCTCTAAGATACTTTCTGCTGCAACACATTCAAAAATTGGAAAGCAAGTTAGGGGGAGGAAAAGGATGGAGGGGTAACTGTTGTCCTGACTTTTTCCCTCCTTGAAATGGGCGGAGAGAGGAGAACACGAACAAAAACCAGGGATAGTTAGACAAATAGGGCAAATTGCTGTACTTGGAGACCATAGTCTTTTCAATTCAGTGAAATGATTTCTTTTTTCTAAGCAGCAGTCAGACTTTGATTTTCTATGGAAAACAAACCAAAAACTAAAATCTCCCCCAGAAATTAGGTTATGTTTTAGCCTCTGCCAGTAGCCTCATTACTTATGATCTGTGGAAATATCAAAAACTTGGAATAACACTCACTACCCTGATGTAAACTGAATAAGCCAGATGGCTTACTACTGATCTTATACAACCAGCAAACTCTAATGATTTATCATCAAGCCTTGGATTTGTGATTTAGCCTTTATGGGAACTGAATTTGTTGGATTGATCTCAAGTTAATATGCTTTCCTTTCTATTTTTAATTTATACTACTTTAAACAGGGGTATATTCTCTAGTTTCCAGAATTGCCAATATCACTCTCTCTCCATATATACATACATATATATATATATATATGTGTGTGTGTGTATATATATAAACATATAACTATCGAATTCAGAATTTTCTAAGTTTAAATGAATTTAAAGAAAAATATGAAAATAAACATCCAGATCTGTTGCAAAATAGTTTCTCTAGACCTTAAAAGCCAAATTTAGTTTTTCTTCACCTCACGTATGGATTAAATATAGTACTCTAGGCCCCAGACAGCAATCTAGGGAGTGACTGCATAAAATATGATGTTATCAATAGAAATTGTTGACATAAAAAGAAAATGACATTCTTGTTCATAGCTGAAAATTTGTCTTATAGGGTTGGATGGGGACACAGTAGCACTGTATTAGAGGGAGAATAGAAAATA
Organism: Carollia perspicillata; assembly: GCA_004027735.1. NCBI lineage: Eukaryota > Metazoa > Chordata > Mammalia > Chiroptera > Phyllostomidae > Carollia > Carollia perspicillata. The sequence goes on from PVKM010024895.1 coordinate 13,824, forward strand.
GAATTTGACTGTGGCGGTCTGTTCCAGAAACACACAGGATGAATGGTGAAAAGCATTCTGCCTTGTAAACTATTTTTAATGTAGACTAGTCTCAGTATGAATTGTTTAAAAATACATATAAATATGTATTATCTGGATACTGTCTTTCTTCAAATTCCCTGTCATCAAGCCAGGCTTAAAACACTAGTTGGTTTTGTATTTGAGAAAGTAGAATAAAAGTGGTCAAGTATTTTGAGTCCCAAGAGAAAAAGTATCTTTTGCTTTCCCAACGGGAAGCCCCGCAGGAGCAGAAACAGTAGCTCGCCCTGCAGTAATACTCAAAGGTACAGTGATGGGCAACGATAAGGTGTCTTATTTGATGAATTGTAGCCACTAAAATTATTAAGAGTTATAACTTGCTAATTTGTTTTGGAACAAAGTAAGACTTAACGACAAATACACTTTGCCTTACCGATATTCATTTGTATTGTAGAAGCTCAACTTTAAGCAAACAGTGATAAACATAAACCCCTTTCTTTATCAGAAATGGGGACAGAAACACTAATATTTTACCCATCATTCTTTGCAAAAGTGAAGAGTGTAGCAACTATTGTGCCAGAAAATGCCAAATGAAGCACACTTCAGCATATACTGTTCATGTTTAAGCAGCTCGATGTATAATTCGCAGACCACACAATTCACCCATTGAAAGTTTCAAGAGCTTAATAGTTTGTAATAGTCGTTTTTGGTGTAGTCACAGGTCAGTGCAACCATTGCTATAGTGAACTTTAGAGTATTTCATCACCACAAAGAGAAACCCGATACCCTTTAGCTAACTCACTATTTCTTCCCCCTTCCCCACTCCGCCCTTAGGGGTTACTAATTGACTTTCTGTCTCCATAGATTTGCCTATTCTGGACATTTCATAGAAATGGAATCACATAACATGGGGTCTTCTGGGATTTGCTTCATTCACTTAGCCTCTTGTTTTTAAGGTTCATCCATCCATGTTGTAGCAGGTATCTGCACTTCATTGTTTTCATGGGTGAATACTATTCCATTGTATGAATTTTGTTTGTTCATCCGTTGTCGGACATTTCCATCATTTGTCTATTGTAAATAGTGCTGTTATAAATATTTATGTAAAAGTTTTTGTTTGAACACTCATTTCCTGTCCTTTTGGGTATACACCCAGCCGTGGAATCGCTGGGCCATACGATAATACTGCGTTTAACTTCCTGAAGAGCTGCTAAGCTGTTTTGCACAGTGGCTGCCCCATTGTACGTCCCACCAGCCGTGTATGAGGGTCCCAGCTCCTTCACATCCTCACCAACGCTGGCCATTTTCCATTATGTTGATCACAGCCATCATAGTGGGTGTGAGCTTGTATCTTACTGCGGTTCTGTTTTGTGCTTCCCTAGCAGTTAATGTCATCGAGCACCTTTCAGTGTGCTTGTTGACCATTTGTGTATCTTCTTCGGAAGAGTGTTTGTTCACATTCTTTGCCCACTTTTGAGTTGGGTTGTTGTCTACTTTTGTTTGTTTTAAGTGTTCTTTATATATTCTGGATACGAGGCTCTTGTCAGATATACGATTTTACTATTTATTTTGAAGTTGCAAATGACGACACAGGTGGAAACACAATACTGTTATGTTTCATTCTCAGTATCACAGGTATGCATCTCTCAAAGCCCAAGAATTCATTTTATGCTTTAGTCACTTTCAAAGTGCTAAGGACAGTGTCAAGGATGATACAGTAAAACCTAAGTAAATTCTTAACAATTGATTGAAAGCAAGAACCCCACAGAAAGCATCTGGGGGGTATTTTTTACAGTGCTTCAAATCTTAAACACTTTGGCTCTCTGCATTTAGCTCTAACATATGGTAATTTATGAATAGCTAGCACTTTGATGTCACAAAGATTCCTGCGACTTGGATGTGGAATATAAGCATGGCCAATTTTGAACAACAGATTACGGTGCAGTGGATGGGAGTATTTGTCTTTGTATTTGCTCACGAGAATGGAGCTGATGAGCTCGGCAGGGGGATGCATTTGGGTGCATTATGTTCTTTATATGATGTGCAACAAGGCTACCAAGGATCCTGAGTGTGCTCATAAAACTGGAATTCATACACAATTCATTTTGTATTCACATCGTTTGTGGTTTAGCATACAGGACAAATATATAAGGACAATATTTCCTATCTCTGTTTCTCTGAAGTAAAACAACTTACAAACTTGAGGAAGAAATGGTTTCCAAAAGTGTTCGAACTTTTTAGGAGGTTTTAAAAATATGTAGTGTCAAAATAGGAAGCTTTAAAATAAGCACAGCCAGTTCCATGCTGCTTGGTATAGCTTCAATTTGAATAATCTGTAACGGTTGCATATTAATAATTACCAGGGAGCCACGTTAGCTGTTTAGCATGTAGGATGTGCTGTACCACTTGGGCCGTCTCCAGTTTTATATCATCTGTCTGCCATTTTCCAAGACAGCCACCGGCTCATTTTTCTTGCCCGTCTTTGCTTCTGCTATTGCTTCTATGTTGATGGTTTTAAGAAGCTGAAGTTCCATTGACAATCTCTGAACTCCCGTGGCATTTATTTCATGGTTGCTTCTGAAGTTTTGACATGCTACCTTGTACTGTGATAATTGGAGGGCAAGCTCCTTGAAAGGAGGACGCTTATTCAGTGCCTTCCATTTCTCCTCTGACCCCTCTCCAGGGTGCTGTGCACAGGCCTGCAGCAGGAAGGGTCTATGGGTTCAGTAGTGTGTTCACTAAGCAGTCGGTTCTTTGTTAGGGTTCCTTAGCCTGCTTTGTTTGATCACTATTTTAAGCAGACAACGTGGAGAAGGGTGCCCGGAAAGACTCAAACTCAGTTGATGTCTACAGCCCATCTCTTCCAGGCTGTTTGAAGTGTGTGTTCCAAGCAAAGGCATTAAAACCACCATGACATATAGTTTTTAAAACGTTGCCTTCTGTGCACAGGGATCATGGTCCACCTCTGACCTGCAGGGATTTTGAGGTGCATTTGCAGGGCTCTCCCTGTAATTAAGGACATCCGAGGTCAATCTAGAGCTTTGGCTGTGTACAAACAGAATGCAAAATTCATGTGTCTTGTCATTTTCTTGAACCCCAGGCCAGCTGCTTTGGGAGTGTGCAGAACAGCAGTTCATCTCTCTCTTCAGGTCAGTGTCTTCCCTGGGTAGCGATTTGTGTTAAATGAGCTAGTACATTTCCAGCATGACTTCGAGTCTTTAAGAAGAGGAAACCGTAAGATGATGTGGTTTCTGAAAGAGCGGCTGCATAGATTTTAACCTAGAATTGCAAAGTGGTAGACTGTATAATTAGGGCTCGGTGCACAAACCCAGTCACCTTATTTCGATGAAAGATATTGAAATAACCTTAAGCCATGGCTTTAAATAATTCTTTCTCCATTCATTAATAGATGATTTAAATAACCATTTACATTCCACCATACTGCATTTCTGGGAACACCACTGATATTTTCCAAGTTCAGTGAGCATGACTTTCATAGTCTTGATGGAAATAAAAATGAAAGTATTCTGAAACATAAATTCCTTTGTTCAAAAATCATTCATCAAATATTCGTTGAAGGCCTTCTGTGGGCCAGAAGCATCAGAAATTAGAAAAAGTATACTTTAGAACAGTGATCTTCGTGTGAATCATTGTGTTACCACTTACCCACTGTGAATATTTGTGCCAATTTTGATTCCTCTGAACCATGGGTGTTTTGATCTGTACAATGGGATTAATAATTGCTATTTATAGAGCACCTCTCTAACTCAAGGCCCAGCATCTGAATTCAGTAAGTGTCCAGTTTCTCACCTTACTCTTTGCCTCTCTCAGACTCCCTCTTCTTCTGGCACACGTGGACTTGTGCACATGCGCACACACATGCATACATATTCATACAAACATGCATACTAGTAGAGTATGCAAATGCACCGTGGCTTGGCTTCTGTTGAAAGGACCATGGTGACCAAAAAATATGAAATTACCAAACTAGTCTAGTATTTTGTGGTTTATCTTGTCACTTCACGCTTAGATGGGCAAAAGCTCTTCAACAGCTAACGAACTCCTGTTGTTTGCCCCATTAATTATACACACACAAACCTTCCTGCTTCTTATTCTTTCTTCTGCTTCCTGGAAACAGTCTTGAAAAAACACATTCTTTACCCAGCCTGCTTTCTTCCATTTTGAATTTATACACACTTCCTCCCGCCCACCTGTGTTCACAAAATAAAAATAGTTGTGCAGAGGGAGTGTGGTGCGGCTTACTCTCCGGGATCGCCAGCTGTTTTAGGGCTGGACTAGCGATCCAAAAATCACACCTTTTCAAACAATCGTAATGCCAGGCATACACTGTGACGGCTTTGAGAATGGCCACGTATGAGGGACTTACCACACCCAGTAGGAAGGACACTTTCTTTCCTCTGCTTCCACAGGAGGTCAGGGCAACGGCCGTGAACCAGAGCAGTAGATCTTGTCTTTGTGGAGAGGCCGGTGGGCTTGCTTCTGTTTTCCATTTCCACTTCTTGGTGTCGCTTTGACCTGCTCAGTCTCTGGTGGGTGTTGGGGGAAGTGAGAGCTACAAGGCCATTACCAGCCATTGCAGCTGGTGTCCAATCTCTTGAGAGGCTGAAAGCAAAGTGATTTTATGTTATTTAAGAGAACGTTAAATTTTGTGTAGGGAAACCATGGCCTTGCGGTTCCAGCACAGAACTCCCCGCTTTGACATGAAGGCTGCTTGGCACGAATGCCTTCCTGCTGGGGGGAGAGGACTGTCAGGCAAAGGGTGCAGGGTGATGGAAGAGGCACTGGGCCTGGGTCTGGAATGAGTCCCTGAAGAATTCAGTGGTCAGTGCAGTTAGGTCACACGAGCCTCCTAGGCTTAAGTTTCTGACTCTCTAAAATGAAGAAGTTTCATTATGTCTGGGATTCTCTATTGTTTTTCTTCCCTAGGAACCTGGTGGGCAGCAGTATTTCTATGTGGCCCTGATGGACCACCTGGGAATATGTCCCAGTACCAGGAAAGGGAGAAACCTTCTTTAAAGGAGAAACCTTCTTTAAAGAAGAAACCTTCCTTCTTCTAGGTGATTTTCATAGGCAACCCCAAGGGCTGGTGCCTCTTTTTCTCTTTAGCATCACTGAATTAGATGCTATCTAAGGGTCCATCTCCTCTTAAAATCATATATTGAAAGAGATAAGAGATAACTTAACTGTAGCAAATGAAAATGTAAGGCTATTTCTTTTGGAGCCAAATGCTTCTTTGAAAGATTGCAAGAATCAAGTGACTAAGACAAGCTGAATATGCAAAAGTATTTTAGCTCAATATTTTCAAAGTTTTAATCATAATTGTTTTTTTCCTAAAAACACCAGCTTGCCCCATCCTGTCTGGGCATTCATGGGAGAATCTCCCTCTAGAAATTATGGGGAGTGGAATGTCCTTAGCAAGGCAGAGAGAGATTGAGAGAGAGAGAAGGTAGACTAAGACGTGACTTTCCAGAATCCAGAGTCTACCAGGGTGGTAGGAACAAAGAAGGACAACAAATAGGATTAAGTAGCTTGTGTTGTTTAAAGTGCGTTCTCGCAACCTCGACGCAGCTGCCTGCTGCTGGTCGCGCGGTTCCACAGCGGGCAGATCCACCGGCCGAGGGGATTCGTTGCCATGGGGTGAGCTCCTTCCCCATAGCTTCCAGCTACTTCTGCTACTTCTTCTGGGAACTATACAGAATAGTCTATTGGATTTCTTCCTGTTTCAAAGAATTGAGGATATGACGATGATTGTCATTTGTAACCCCTTTCCCCCAAACCCATAAATCTTTCCAGACAAATAGGTCTATTTTCCAGTTCCTCATTTGAAGTCACTTTCAGATACAGAAAGCACAAAACGACAAAGAAAAAACAACATTAAAGGAAAACCTTCTGAACAATAACACCCCATAAACAAAGCAAAAAATGCCAAGATTGGGGACAAATGTTTCTCTAGGAAATGGGATTAATATACAGGTGGATCAATAAAGCCAATTAAAAAAAGAGAGTTCACGAGCTAAACGGGCAAAGGATACGAGCAGGCAATTCACAGAAGAGGAAGCTCAAGTGGCCAATAAGCACGTGAAAATAGGAAAGGATGTTCATTCCCTTGTGCATCTTGTCATCTTGCTCTGTCAGTATGGTCCTTCACTGGCCCGAAGCACTGAGAGATTTGTCAGTCCCTTTTGTTGGACAGCCTACTTCGTGGACAGAAGTTGCTACCAGACATGACTGTCTTGGAAACTGTCTTCTTTTGAGAATGACTGCTACATCCACCACTGTCCTGTAGTTATGACGGGGGAGTAGACCCAGGTTTCAGGACCCAAATACAAAGTTTCGCTGAGATTTTGGGGCCACACTTGTGTTGGGCCATCTGCCAATGGAGATGCCC
>PVKM010024896.1:0-20253 GCA_004027735.1 Carollia perspicillata
GGTGGGAAGACCCTGTGGTGGGTGAGGGAGGTCAGCATGAGGGCTGCAGGGGTCCTGCTGGCCTCAGGGATGGAGTGAGGCCTCTGCAGGCATTTGGAACCCAGCTCTGCCACTTTCTTTCTTTCTTTCTTCTTTTTCTTTTTATCCTCACCTGGGGACATTTTAAAAATTGCTTTTAGAGAGACGGCAGGGGAGAGAGAAAAACATTATGTAAAAACCTTCTGTGTAAGAGAGAAGCATTGATTGGTTGCCTTCTCCTATGTGCCCCGACCAGGGATTGAACCTTGAGCCTGGGCATGTGCCCTGGCTGGGAATCAAACCCTTGCCCTTCTGTCTACTGGATGATGATTCAACCACCTGAGCCACACTGGCCAGGGCTCTGCCCCTTCCCTGCTGAGTAATGTTGGGCACATTGCTTCCCCTTTCCTGAGCCACCCTTCCATGTCTGTGAAAGGGGACCTCAGCAGAACCTGCTTCATCAGCTGCTAGAGGGACAAATGAGACGATGTAGCTGTGCTAGATCCAAATGGCATTTGTGTGACAACTGTGGCACATTACAGGCGTTGCTGCTGTGTCTTCGCCTAGCCTCCCCCACCCCCAGGGAGACCTTGGTTCCTGCATCTGTCCTGTGGTGCCCCATACACAATGGGTGTCCGGGAATGCTTTTTTCTTGCACACCTCCAGCTTTTCTTGGGGTCTCCTGGAAACTGGGCCTAAGATGTTCAGATGTTTATGCCTGGGGAAGTGCGGGTAGGAGTTTTTTAAATCCCATTTAGTGTACTGGTTCTCAGAACAAGTTCCACTAACAACTGAACCAGCATCACTGAGGCTGCCTGTGACATGAGGATTCCTGGGCCCCACCCTGGATCTATTCCACCTGGGCCTCTGCATCTTTAATAGGCTCCCTTGGTAGCGCTTCTGCCTGTGGGAGTTTGAGAGGCACTAAGCCTGGGTCTGCATGGTAGCTCTGTTAATGGAGTTTGTCTTTGCTTACATATGTAAATATTTATTTTTTATGTATTATATATAAACACATAACATGCATTTTAAAGATATATATCTAAATGTATATTTGGCTCTGACTGGTGTGGCTCAGTGGGTTAGGCGTCATCTCACAAACTGAAAGGCCACCAGTTTGATTCCTGGTCAGGGCACATGCCTGGGTTTCGGGCCAGGCCCCTGGTAGGGGATGTACAGGAGGCAGTTGATCAATGTTGCTCTTCATGGATGTTTCTCTCCCTCTCTTTCTGCCTCCCTTTCCATCTCTCTAAAAATAAATAAATAAAAAATTTTTAAAGGTAAAATGTATATTTGTGTATAATTTATTTATATATGATATATTATATTAAATATATTACCTATTTATATATCATTATATATATTTACTTTTTAAATTTGTGAGATCTTTATTTTTCTATTTTTTGTTGTTGAACAACAATAAAAGTACTATTGAAAGTACAGTTTTCTGCCTTTCCCCCACCCCTCCCCTCTATTTTTTAAAATATATTTTATTGATTACGCTATTACAATTGTCCCAAATTTGCCCCCTTTGCCACCCTGCACCCGCTACCCCCATTCCCTCCAGCAATCTCTCCCCTAGTTCATGTCCATGGGTTTTGCATACAAGTTCTTTGGCTTCACATTTCCTATACTATTCTTAACATCCCTTTGTCTATTTTGTACCTACCGATTTATGCTTCTTAATCCCTGCACCTTCCCCCCCCATTCTCCACCTGGTTGATAACCCTTCAAGTGATCTTCATTTCTGTCATTCTGTTCCCGTTCTGGTTGTTTGCTTGGTTTGTTTTTGTTTTAGGTTCAGTTATTGATAGTTGTGAGTTTGTTATCATTTTACTGTTCATAGTTTTGGTCTTTTTCTTAGAGAAGTCCCTTTAACATTTCACATAATAAGGGCTGGGTGATGATGAAATCCTTTAGCTTTACCTTGTCTGGGATACTTTATCTGCCCTTCCATTCTAAACGATAGCTTTGCTGGTTAGAGTAATCTAGGTTGTAGGTCCTTGCTTATCATCAGTATGAATACTTCTTGTGAGTCCCTTCTTGCCTGCAAAGTTTTTTTTTTGAGAAATCAGCTGGCAGTCTTATGGGAATTCCCATAAGCAGATACATATGATTTTTAAGTGACAGGAACACAGGTATCAGGTCCACTTTCTTCCTGCCCCTCCTGAGAAGGTTCTTTGCTCTATAACACTTTAGACCTTGTATTGCACCCTGGGTGGGGGCTCTTGGCACTGCCGGACCCCTTGGATGTCACCAGCTATGACTGTGCCATCCACTGCATGCTCTATTAGGGCCCAGGTCACCAAGAGAGCCCAGGGGGAGGGCATGGTGCCTCCCACCCTGAGACTGTGTCATCACCCCTGCCTTGCTTTCAGGTCCATCCTGAGAATGAAGAGTGGACTTGCTTTGAGCAATCTGCCTCACTTGACATCCGGTCCTTCTTTGGCTTTGAAAGTGCCTTGGAAAAGATTGCAATGAAGCAGTACACAGCCAACGTCAAGAGGGTAAGAGAGGGGTTCCATCAGTCACAGGGAGGATAGTGCACAGACTTCTGGGATTGCCAGTCCTGGTTCGAAGCCTCCTCTGCCACCTGACAGCCCGTGTGACATCAGGCAGGATCTTTAAACTTCCTCATCCATAGGATGGGTATTCTAACAATGGCCATTTGCAGGAGATGATGAATGGACAGCAAGCCCGTAATGGGGGCATCATAATCACTGTCTTGGTTGTTCCCAGGTTGTTGTGTGAACTCTGTGGACACAGAAGTGACGTTTTGTGGTGCTTTATCCTGGTTAAAATTGCCCCTGCTTGGTTTAGAGATATCAGACCCATCACCGAGTAGATAAAATTCATTTTAATAATATGTTTTGTTCAATGAATTATCAATATAAAACTTACATTCTTTGTTTGGTACCAAATCTTGCAGATTCGGTGCGTATTTAACATTCACAGCACATTTCCATTTGGTCTGGCCACATTTCAACTGCTCAATAGCCACGTGTCTGGGCTGGGACCAGAGCAGGTGGGATGATTCCCAGGCTGGTGCTGTTACTCCACTGTCCTGTGCCGTGCTGATGTGTCTTACTTAGTTCTCTCTGGCTTCCAGGGGAAGGAGGTGATTGAGCATTACCTGAATGAGCTCATCTCTCAGGGCACCTCTCACATTCCCCGGTGGACGCCTGCCCCAGTCCTAGAGGAGGATGGCCGCTCCCAGCCTGGGCTGGGAGATCCCAGCTCCCTGGAGTTTGATGGGCCCAGAAGCACCCAGGGCGCCAATTCAGAGATGGTTGGTACTGACGGTAGGTAACTGTGGCTGAAGGCTGAAGTCCGAGGAAGTCTGCATGGGGTTTGCTCCCTCCGTGGGGGGAGCACTGCCACGGATCCCCTCGGGGATGGGTCGGGGTCCTGGGATGATTCAGCCTCCTCCCTCCCACGGCTGCTGTACCCTCTCTCTCTCTTCCAGCCCAGGAGCCAGAACTAGTTCATTTTTAGATCAGGAATTGACCTGATCTGGTGGCTGAGGGCTCCCCTTTTCTCTGGTTTTATTACTATTTTAAATTATATGAGTGATGCATGATCATGGTGGAAAAAAATTCAGATTGCTCAGAAGATGTCAAGTAGGAAGTAAGACTCCTTTGCTCTCCTTAACTATCTAGGCATCTATACATACGTAAAGTGTACACAGATGTACATATGTGTATACACAAATGCATACATGCATACATGTATAACCTAGGTTCAACAAATGAGAGCACATGATATATTCTATTTGCTACTTTGTTTTTTTTCACTTACTGATGTTTCTTGAATAGCTTTCTGTATCAGTGCATGTGTGTTAGCTCTTTGAACTATTTCATGGTGTGGCTACACCACGGCTTATTTATTAATAAAAATTTATTGATTATTTCACTTGATCTTAGCCAAAAGGCCAAGATGCAATTACTACGGATTATTTTTAATTAGTTTATTTAGCTAGTCCCCTACTGATGGATATTTAAATTGTTTCCATGTTTTTTAGAAAAAAAATTAAAATAAATTTTATTTATTGAGTTTAAAGATAGAGAGGAAGGGAGGGAGGGAAGGGGAGAGAGAGAGAGAGAGAGAGAGAGAGAGAGAGAGAGAGAGAAATCAATTTGTTGTTCCACTCATTTATGCACTCACTGGTTGATTCTTGCATGTGCCCTGACCATGTTGAACCTACGACCTTGGAGTATCGGAATGATGCTGTAACCAACTGAGCTACCTGACCAGGGCATGTTTTCATTTTTTAAAAAATACAAATAATGTGGCATAGCTGTGTTTTTAAAAATATTTGCATGAGTATATACATAGCATATAATTTAAAAAGTTGAATTGATGAGTTAAGGTTATGTGCAACTGAAATTTTGGAAGATTTACTAATTAGGGCTGTAAAGAAGTTGTTCTAGGCAATGTTCCACCAAAAGTGTGTAGCTTTGTCTATTCCTGACTTCACCTCGGCTCCTCATGAGACTGTTATTAAACATTTTAAACTCCTGAAAGGCAAAAAGTGAACATTAGTAGATTAGGGAGGTCAAGTATATTTTTTCATGTTTAGTGACTCCAATAGCTTATTTGTGAATCCTTCTTCTTGTTTTTTGTCTATTTTCCTATTTGCCCATTAATTTCTTACTACTTTATGAGAGCTCTTTACATATTAAAGCTATTAGCCCTTTGTCATATTTCAGACTTTTATTGACATGGAAAATAATCACAATATGATGTTGAGGGGAAAAACCTAGGACACAACCCCCCCCTTGCATCCAGCTTTTACCACATGCTCTTGTGCTCGTGACAAGTCAGTTTCTCTTGGGGGACACTGAAGGGGGGGGCCTGCCGATGTAGAGATACACCATGGAACCAAAACCACATCCAGGAATGTGTTTAGGAAGAGCAAAATTCATTTGTTTAACAATGATTTATTCTGCACCAACTAGCTGCCCACTACTGTACATACATTTTTTAAATACTAAAAATTTTTCTTACAGCCTTGGCTGGTGTGGCTCAGTGGGTTGAGCACTGGCCTATGAACTGAAAGGTTGCTGGTTCAATACCTGGTCAGGGCACACACATGCCTGGGTTGTGGGCCAGGTCCCCAGTTGGTGTGCAAGAGGCAACCAATTTTCTCCCACATATCGATGTTTCTCTCCCTCTTTCTTTCTTCTCCTCTCTCTAAAAAGTAAATAAAATCTTTAAAAATTTTTTTGAAATAACGCCACACTTCTACCCCTTCTCGTGCACACATTCTGTGGGTCATGTCCTGTGCCCTTCCCGTTTTACACAGGCCTTTCCTTCCTTCTGTGTCTGTGCTGTCCAAAGCAGGGCTGGTACTCGGTATGGCTGGTGGGAGGACCAGTCATGCCTCTTCCACCCTGCTCTGAATCACTGAGCCTTTGTGTTCGGGAGAAAGAGGCCTTCACAGCTGCCTGGAGGCTGGAAGAATGCTGGTCTCTCCTGCCTCCCTTGTGTTTTCTACCTCAGCCCTTCCTTGCTCACCCCCACCCCACATGGCCTCCCTTGCCCTCCAGCATCTCTGCTTCTGATTTTCCTGTGGGTGTTTTTAGGTCTGGACCATTACCCACTCCTAGCATCCCTTCTGCCTATGGTTACCCAGATGCCTCGTAGAGCAGATGGCATGACCCCCAGCCCCAGGCTTTGTTTTGGAAGGAACCATTGTTTTTTTATTGTGCTATCTGCACACACAAAAGGAGCCATGCCTACGGGGCTGCTCTTTATAGAGTGTCTCCATCCATTGCTGTGAGGCTAACACCCCAAGATGCCTCGCCATGCCAGCATCTGCCACCCCAAAAGTTAAGGGTGGGCAGCAGGACCTCAGGTTGGAGCACAGCCTCTAAATGTCAGCACATGCAGACCCCGAATAGCCCAATTGTGTGAGATGGGATTGAACAATGGAAATGATCTGTGCAGCTATGGGCTGTATTTTGGGGTCAGGGCTCTGCCTACCAAGAGCCTCACACCCCACAAAGGGCTTGGGGTGGTTGGAAGGCAAAAGAAATGTGTTTATCAACTGCCTGTTAGGCCAAGCACACTACATGCATTTACTCACTTGAGTTCACTTAACCTCTCTCAGCTTCAGTTCTGTCTTCTGGAAAGTGGGGACACCTCATAGCACTGTTGGGAGAACTCACTGAGATGATGCATGATACATGTCATATTGTTAATAATCTTTACACCAATAGCAAACGATGAGGTGGAGAAATTAAGAAAATAAATAAATTTAACCAAAGAGGTGAAAGACCTGTACTCTATAAGAAAGCTATAAGACATTGAAGAAGTAAATTGAAAATACAAACAAATGGAAGGATACACCTTGCTCATGGGTTGGAAGAATTAGTATTGTTAACGTGTCCTCACTACTCAGATAGTCTACAGAGTCAATGCATTCCCTGTTAAAATATCGGTGGCATTCTTTGCAGAATTAGAGCAACTCATCCTAAACTTTATATAGAACCCCAAAAGACCACAAAATAGCCACATAAACTTTGAGAAAGAATAAAACGGGAGGTATCATGCCTCCTATATCAAACTATACTATAAAGTTACAATAACCCAAACAGTATGACACTTTTTACAAAAACAGATCAATGGAATAGCATAGAGAGCCCAGAAGGAAATCCTTGCTTATATGGTCAATTAATCTACAATAAAGGAGGGAAGGATATACAATTGGGTAAAGGCAGTCTCTTCAATAAGTGGTGTTGGGAAAACTGTACAGATAAAGGCAAAAAGTGAAATTGAACCACTTTCCTGCACCATACACAAAATAAACTAAAAATGGATTAATAACTTAAATGTAAGGCTTGAAACCATAAAACTCCTAGAACAAAACATAAGCATAAACTCTTTGACATCATCCTTAGCAATATGTTTTTGGCTATATACTCATATCTCCCCAAGCAAGGGAAACACAAGAAAAAACAAACACATGGGACTTTTATCAAACTAAAATGTTTTTGCACATCAAAGGAAACCATCAATTAAAAAAAAGACAACCTAATGAATGGTAGAAAATATTCATAAACGAGCCCTGCCTGGTGTGGCTCAGTGGACTGAGTGCCAGCCTTCTAACCAAGGGGTCGCTGGTTCAGTTTCCAGTCAGGGCACATGCCTTGGTTGTGGGCCAGGTCCCCAGTTGGTGGCACGCAAGAGGCAATCAGTCGATGTTTTTCTCCCTCTCTCTAAAAATAAATTATATAAAATCTTAAAAATAAAATCTTTATGGAAACCATAATGAGATATCACCTCGTATCTGTTGAATGACTATCATCAATAAATTAATAAACAAGTGTCAGCAAGGATGTGGAGAAAAGGGAGCCCTCCTGCACCGTTGGTGGGAATGCAGACTGGCTCAGCTACTGTGGAAAACGGTATGGAGTTTCCTCAACAAATTAAAAATAGAGCAGCCATATGATCCAGCAATTCTACTTCTGGGTATTTACCTGAAGGAAAAACACACACGAATTTGAAAGGATATATGCACCATGTTCCTTGCAGTATTACTGGTAATAGCCAAGATATGGAGGCAACCTAAGTGTCTATAGGTAGCCAAAGAAAGAAGATGTGGTACATATATTTAATGGGATATTATTTAGCAATAAAAAAGAATGAAATATTGCAATTTATGACAAAATGGATGGGCCTAGAGGGTATTACTGTAAGTGAAATAAATCAGAGAAAAACAAATATGATTTCACTTTATGTGGAATTAAAACAAAACAAAACAAATGAGTAAACAAAATAAACTAGAAACAGACCCATAGATACAAAGAACAAGCTGATGCTTGCCAAAAAGGAAAAGGGGGATGGAAAAAATATTCAGAGGGTGGGACAGCTCTAGAAGGTGGGGATTATTTCCATTTCTGAAGGTCTGAGGGGACATATCACTTGCCACTGTGAGATCCAGGCTCGTCCCAGCGTGAGTTTTCAGAACCACCCTGGATATGGATTGGAAAGACTAGAGGACCTGGAGCCCATGGGGCTGTCATCCGGTAAAAGGGCTACCCTGTGGCTTGGAATTACATTTCAGATCCAAGGTGGCCAGTCAGGTATGGGTTCCAGAAAGGGTAGACATGATGGTGAAGAGGCACAGCATCTCTCTCTTGTCCTGAAGCTCCCCTTCTTCTCTTGCAGGGGACAAACTGGATGTAGACTACATTGAAAGGTGCCTGGGCCACCTCACACCCATGCAGGAGAGCTGCCTCATTCAGCTTCGGCACTGGCTGCAGGAGACGCACAAAGGCAAGGTAGGTGCAGGGCTGGGGCTTGCTGGAGCAGACGCATACTCAGTTATAGCTGCCCAGCCTCAGGCACTGGGAGGAAGAGTCAGGGAAATAAGTCTGTATAATTAGTAATGCTGGATACTTAGATTTTGTCTTCTTTTCATTACATACTGTCTCATTTATCTACAACATGTGCTGTGCATTATCAGCGATTTGGCACTGTTGACATTTGAGAGCGGACTATTTTTTTATCCTTACCTGGGGACAAGCTTATTGATTTTAGAGAGAGGAGGAGGGAGGGAGGGAGGTAGAGAGAGAGACATAGATGTGAAAGAGAAATATCTATTGGCTGCCTTTTGTATGTGCCCCAACCAGGTATCAAACCCACAACCTTTTGGTGTACAGGACAATGCTCAACAAACAGCTGCCTGGCCAGGGCAAGGCTGGACAGTTCTTTCTGGTGGGGGCCATCCTCTTCACTGTAGGGTTTCGAGCAGCATCCCTGACCTCCACCCACTGGTGAGCTCCACCCATGAGCTCTCCTCCCCCAGTTGTGACAACCAAAAGTGGCTCCAGGTATCACCAAATGTCCCCTGTGGGGCACCGTCATCCCCAATTGACAACTACTGGTGTTCACATAACCATGCACACTGTTCTTTCAAAAAGAGATTTAATGGCTCTGACCAGAGTGGCTCCATTGGTTGGAGTGTCATCCCACAAACCGAAAGGTCACCGGTTTGATTCCCAGTCAGGGCACATGCCTGGGTTGCAGGTTCAGTCCCTGGTGAGGGCATGTGTGAAAGAACTGATCAATGTTTCTCACTCACAACAATGTTTCTAACATCAATATTTCTCTCCCTTTCTTTCTGCCTCCCTTCCCCTCTCTAAAAATAAATAAACAAAATCTCAAAAGAAAAATAAATAAAAGAGATTTAACGAGTTACAAGGGTTGATTTTCGATTGCATGTGGAGTTTGCCTTTAGACTCTAAGCCCTATCACATAAAGGTCCACAATGCATTTGGGTCCCTACCATGGACTTGACCTTCAATTCTGTGGAATAAGAACTTCCTGCTTTGTCATGAGTTGCTGGCCCTTTCTCCCAGCATCCCCTCCCCACTTTAGGGAGCAGACAGTGGAGTTAGTGTTGAGCAGTGATGTAACCTGTCTGCCCCCATTTCCTCATCTGTAAAATGGGGATAACATTAGCACCTACCTCCCAGAGTGAATTAATGGGAATTCATGTAAAGCGCTTAGAGCCATGTCTAGTTCAGACTGAGCACCCAGTAAACTGTGCTTTTGATTGGGGTTGGCTTTCCCTTGACTGTTGATAGATACCCTAGGGAAGAAAGAAGAGCTGGTGGGGTCTTAGCTTGTCACCTCCGCTATTAGGCTTTTTGGGTTATATGTGGTAGGAATGCAGCTTGAACAACAGGCACAAAAAAGCGGGGGCATTATTTATCAGCTTACATAACAAACTGTTAAGAGGGGTGTATTAATTTCCTGGGGCTGCTGAAACAAAATGACACAAATTGGGTGGCTTTAAACAACAGAAATTTATTCTTTCCCATTTCTGGAGGCCAGAGGTCTGAGCTAAAGGTAAGAACAGAGTTGGTTCCTCCCAGAAGGTCTGGGGGAGAATCCATTCCATGTCTCTCCCCTGGCTTCTGGTAGCAGCTAGCAATCCTTGGCTGGGGGATGCATTTGGTCTTTTCCCCAGCTAAGTATGTTTAGATGAGACTAGAGATTCATTTTCCATAATTTTATCTACTGGGTTAGGAAATACTGTTCTACGGGTTGCTCCTTCTTCTCTCAGATTCCCAAAGATCAGCACATCCTTCGGTTCCTGCGGGCTCGTGACTTCCACCTAGACAAGGCCCGGGAGATGTTGTGCCAGTCCTTGAGTTGGCGAAAGCAGCACCAGGTGGATCTTCTCCTTCAGACCTGGCACCCCCCTGCCCTCCTAGAAGAGTTCTATGCGGGGGGCTGGCACTACCAGGACATAGGTGCGTTCCTTGACCTACACAATGGATAGTGCACACTTCGGTCACTGCTGAAAGAACTTTGAATCCCACTTTCCATCCTTCTTACTTTTTCTTCTGATGCTTGTGGGTATCTGGAGATGACAACCCAGCCATGAAAATGGCAGAGCTGGGCTTCAGGCAAATAGTATCCTGGGGCTGCAATAGCAAATGGCCTCAAACTGGGTGACTTAAAACAACAGAAGTTTTCTCTCCCCCAGGTCTAGAGGCCAGGAGTCTGAAATCAAGGTGTCGGCAAGGCCTTGATCCCTCCCCAGGCACCAGGGGAGAGTCCTTCCTTATTTCGTAGAGCTTTTCTGGTGGCCCCAGGTGTTCCTTGGCTTGACAGCATCACTCCAGTGTCTGCCTCTGTATTTCCATGGCCTCCCTTTTTGTGTCTCTCTCTGTGTCCTTTCCTCCTCTAATAAAGACCCCCGGTCATTAGATGTAGGGCCCACACAGATCCAGTATGATTTCCTTTTGAGATCCTTAACTAATTACATCCGCAAAGACCCTATTATCAAATAAGCCACATTCTGAAGTTATGGGTGGACATGAATTTTGGGAGGATGTTATTCAACCCACTATAAATATATTTGATTTTTCTGTTACAATAAAGTTTATTATGAGAACAGGCTGGTGTGGGGGCTAGGGGACAGACAAGTATACATAGGTTGGGTGGCTCAGGTGAAATAGTGTGGCTTCTTCACACTGATGCCACCCACACCTGCTGAGGGGAGGGGCCAAGCCTTCCATGGTTAGAGAGTACTTGTGATTCTTGCTCTTTTGCCATTGAAGCCACTGCCTATTGTGATTTTCAATGTTCTGTTTATAAAAATTCATACACAGTTGATCCTGGAACAATGCAGGGGTTTAGAAATGCTGACCCCCCTCACATAGTTGAAAATACAGGTGTGTTTTTTAACAGATTTTTATTTATTTATTTTTGGAGAGAGAGAAAGGGAGAAAAACACTGATGTGAGAAAGAAACATCAATTGGTTGCCTCTCATATGTGCCCTGACCAACCAGGGACCAAACCTGCAACCCAGGCATGTGGCCTGACCAGCAACCCTTCACTTTGGGGGGTAACACCTAACCAACTGAGCCACACTGGTCAGGGCTCCACATATAACGTTTGACTTCCCCCAAACGAAACTACAGTCATCCTTTGGTATCCACAGGGGGTTGTTTCCAGGAACCCCAGAACACCCAAATCTGCAGATGTTCCAGCCCCTTGCACATAGTTGGCCCTCTGCATGCATGGATTCCCAACAACGGACCACTGATCCTCTGTTGGCTGGCTCCACGGATGTTAAACCTAGGGCTATGGAGGGGTAATTGTATATTGTTTGAAAAAATTCCACAGATAAATGGACCCACACAGTTCAAACCCGTGTTGTGTGGTGCTCAACTGTATGCTGATTAGAGCAAATGCTTGAGTCTCCCCAAGAACTGGCTGGGACACTTGCTTTGAACACACAGTCGATCCTCAGTATTCATGTGTTGCATGGTTGTGAATTTGCCTACCCACTGAAATTTATTTGTACCCTCCAAATCAATACTCAGGAAGCTTTTGTGGTCATTCATGGACATGTGCAGAGCGGCTAAAAAAATCGGAGTTGCCCGACCTGCGCTTCTCCAGCGGAGGGTGCACTAGCTGTCCTTCTGCCTTCCTGTTTCAGCTCTCATACCGTCAACAAGCGTCCTTTGTGTGATCCACTTAGCGCCACCGTTTTTGCATTTTTGTGCTTTTGGTCAGTGATTTTGCTGTTTACAATGGCCCCAAGCATAGCGCAGGAGTGCTGTGTCGTGTTTCTAAGAGCAAGAAGGCTGCGATGTGCCTTACAGAGAAAACGTATGGGCTAGATGGGATTAGATTCATTCAGACGTGCTTTGTAGTGCTGCTGGCTGTGAGTTCACTGTTACTGACTCCACACTGTGTACTAACTAAGGTGTCCTTAAATAGAAACAGAAAACAAGGGTATGTAGTGATCAGTCGACAAAAGCACTGTGACTAGAGGCTCGCAGGAACCTACCCCTGACCCTGTGTTTTTCCTAGAAGCAGTGATTCTGTATTTGCTAATTCAGTGCTCAAGGTGACTTTATAGAACAACTAACATGAATAACAAAAATTGACTATTAAGTATATAATTCCTTATTTTTCCCTTTTTGCTTTGGCTGACAGAAAGCTAATAGCCAGCTTTTATCTATTCTCTCCATGTTCCTTCCTTACATGGCTCATATCCTCTTTTTAAAAAAAGTTTTAAAACTACACTTCTAATGTTAGAACAGTTTTGGGCTTTCAAAGTAGTCGAAAGGGCAGACAGAGAGCTCCCGCCTGCCCCTCGCCCAGTTTCTGTTGAGGAGCAAGCCCGCGTGCTTTAACACTTGCCCTGTCTCTTTCACCATAAGTGGTACCACCCCTCTGGGGAACAGGCAGGGGACTTGGAAGTAGTGGATGGACTGGGCCGAGGTGAGCTTCACCTGGCGCCCTCATCTCTAAGGAGGGTAAGTGCTCATCACGACTTTGCCCTGCCCTCTCACTTCCATTCCCTGAACAATGTCCCCTCTCTCTGCAAAGATGGCCGCCCCCTGTACATCCTGCGACTGGGACACATGGACACCAAAGGCTTGATGAAGGCCGTGGGGGAGGAGGCGCTGCTGCAACATGTGAGTCGGGGTCCCTGCTTCCTGGAGCCCCCGGGGGCTGCCTGTGGTGGAGCAGCCACGTGAATGTTGGCCAGAACATTCTCTACCTTCCAGGTTCTTTCCGTCAACGAGGAAGGACAGAAGAGGTGTGAAGGAAACACCAAACAGTTTGGCCGCCCCATCAGGCAAGAACCCCCCGAGAGACAAATTCCCCTGAGCAGTAAAGACAGCCAAGGCTCACAGAGCACAGCACTCCACAGAAATATCCTCACTCACTTCTCACAGTGACCCTGTGATGCAGGGACTGTGTCGACCCTGTTCTTTGTGGAGGGGAAACTGAAGCTCAGAGTAGTGATGCTCTTCCAAGGTTGCTAAGCCGGTTAAGTGGCAGAGCTGGGATTTGAACCTGTTCCTGTCTGGCTCAGGCTCAAGGACTTTGTCTGCCATGCCATACACCCCCTGGCCTTTGCTTTTCGGGACACCCCCATCCCAAGTACCACCTTCACTCTGTCTCCCAGGCACGCAGGCTTGCAGCTGTCCTGGCACATCCAGGAACCCGCCGTTCCTCTCCGCCTTCCCCAGCTTCCATGCCTGGGCTCAGTTTCTCACACCAGTGCTCACAGTGACATTGCCCCCAGAGGCTCTGAACCTCTCCGCTTCTGTAGAGTGGGAACAGTATCACTGGTTCTGGAGCGTCTTTATAGTTGATCAGAACCAGTGACGGTGAAGAGACGATGCAAACGCACGTAGAGCTTACTATGCAGCAGGCGCTCTTGTGAGCCCCTTGGTTCAGGCCCTACTGGTCACTTCCACAGGAAGGAGGGAAGGCAGGGCCTGCTACTGAAGCTTTATCCAAAATTGTCCTGATCTTTGTGCAAGTTATGTTCCTTTGCTCTTTGGCGCTTCCCTAGGGGGACATATACTGGGGCAGGGGATGAATCATTCAGGGTCCTGGCTGGAAGCAGAATTCATCCCAGATGGCTCAGATGACAGGGCGTCACAGAGGGTCTCCTAACAGTGGTTTGGCAGGGTGAAGGGAATGAAGCTGGCGTGGAGAGGCTCCCAGGGACTAGCACAGGAGTAAAATAGTCATTTTCCTGGTGAATTCATACTCATGAAATAGAGGCACAGAGAGGTTAAGTAGCTTGGTTGAGGCCACGCAGCAGGTGGCAAAGCAGGGATTTGAACTCAGCTATTAGCACTTATGCTCTGTTTCATCATCAGCATCTTTTCAACTATCAGTAGTAATAACTAGCTTTTATTGAGTGGGTACCATGTGCCTGTCCTTGCAGAGACCCTTTACATCCAACACCTCATCTAATCCTAACAACAGTTGCTTGAGCTGGGGGCTGTGACTGTCATTGCCACTGTCCTGATGAGCAGGAAGTTGCCCAGGGTGAAGGCGACACTTCAGTTTGAGTGCTTAGCCTCAGAGTCCATGCTCTGAGCCTCTTTGTCACATGTCCTCACCATGGCGGCAGGATCCAGGGGTGTCCTGCGGCCCCTGCCCCTTCTGCTCCCAGACCTGCCTCACTGAGCCTCTCTGTCCTTCCCTGCCTGTGAGCCTCTCGGTCCCTGCGGAGGGTGTCGGGTGCCCTGAGAGGTGGCCCGGCAAGGTGGAGTGAGGGGGCCTGTGTCTGCCGCAGCTCCTGGACCTGCCTGGTGGACCTGGAAGGGCTCAACATGCGGCACCTGTGGCGGCCTGGGGTGAAGGCCTTTCTGCGAATAATTGAGGTGGTCGAGGACAACTACCCGGAGACTCTGGGGCGGCTGCTCATCGTGCGTGCCCCCCGTGTCTTTCCTGTGCTCTGGACGCTGGTAAGAGCAGGAGCCTGAATGGGAGGGGGTCCCTCTGTGAGCTGCCCTGCCTGCTTGCCCTGTGTCATTTCCTCTAACTCATCCACCATAGAGCTCACCCCTTTAACATACACAATTCAGTGATTTTTAGTATATTCGCAGAGTTGTGTTACTATATCCACTACCTAATTCTACAACATTTTCATCACCCCAAAAGGAAACCATTAGCAGTAACTCCCTTCCCTCCTCCTCCCAGCTCTCGGCAATCAGGAACCTACTTTGTGTCTCTATAGATTTCTGTATTCTAGACACTTCATATAAATGGACTCAAAAACGTTGACGTTTTTGCATCTGATTTCTCTTACTTAGCATAATGATTACCACATTGTAGCATATCTCAGGACTTCATTTTTTTGTCTGAATAGTATTCGACTGTATGAATAGAGCACATTTTATGTATCCCTTATCCTGCTTCGTGGACACTAGAGTCACATTCAGAATTGTACAGGCTTCCTGGTGTTCCTGTGAGCTGGTTCTGAGGAGTGCTGGGATGCTGTGCTATAGGGATATTAGAACATTTTGAGCCTTGGCTGGTATAGCTCAGTGGATTGAGCAGCAGCCTGTGAACCAAAAGGTTGCTGGTTCGATTCCCAAACAGGGCACTTGCCTGGGTTGTGGGCCAGGTCCCCAGTTGGGGGTGTGCGAAAGGTAACCTATCAATATATCTCTCGCACATCTATGTTTCTCTCCCTCTCTTTCTCCCTTCCTTTCTCTAAAAATAAATAAATAAAAATCTTTAAAATCAATAAACATACCCTTGGGTGAGGATTAGAAAAATGTATATATTAAAACATTTTGCTCACAACCCACAGTAAGAAATACAATTTATGTCGCAACCCTTCACATGTCTGTATACACACACATGCACACAATTAGGCTAGTCACAATGTACCACGTTGAATTCACAACCACTGACAGGTTGCCTCTTGCAGTTGAACACCACTGCCCTGAGGCCTTGCTACTGGTCCCAGGCCAGTGCAGTGTCAGGCCCCTCCCACTCCTACAGACTCAGAGTTAGCACCTTGCCCAGTGCAGGATGTGTGTGTGTGTGTGTGCTCAGTGCCCACAAAAGCCTAAGAAGCGCAGCTGTAAGTAGAGGTTTGACCAGGATAGAAATTCAAGGGTTGAAAGTTAAATGGACTCAATGTTTTACTAAGCACCTACTCTGCACCAGGCATGTTTCCAGGCCCTGGAGATTCAGAGTGCACGACAGCCAGCTACTGTTTCCATGCAACCCCCTCTCCCACCTCCACTGTCCTGAGGTAGGGAGAGAGAAGCCAGATAGCCTTACATAGTAAATGCTTCACGGCTTCCTGTGACAAGGGCATGAGGACATTCAGGGTTCTTGGAGAGACTAAGCAAGCCAGGTAGAGGTTGATGCAGGGGGATAATTTAGATTGGGGAACAGAGGAAGGTCCTGCAGAGAAGTCAACTTCTGGCTGAGACCCGAGGAAGGAGGAGCAGGGGTCCATGCAGGGAAGGGCAGAGGGAAGGGTACAGCAGCGTGTACCTGCACAGTGTGGACAAAGGCCTGGAGGCAGGACTGGGCTTTAGAGGAACTGAAACACCAGTCCAAGGGGTGGAGCAAAAAGGCCGGCTGCCTTGAGGAGGCTGGGAAGATAGATGCTCGGGAACCAGCGCCTGCCGAGTCCAGGCTGTGGTGATGATGGGACCTTGTACTGGGGCAGTAGGGTGCCCTCGATGGTTGACAGCAGGAGACTGCGAACATAGTTCTGGGGCAGAAAGTTATCTGGCTTCTGTGGGTAAGTCAAAGCCAAGCCGGGGAGCAGGAGCCGTGGGAGGGGCCGGCAGGACCTGCTACTAAAGCTTTTCATCCCCAAACATCCTGATCTTTGTAAAAATTACATTCCTTTTGCTTTTTGGAGATTTCCTAAGAGGATGTACATTGGGTGGGGTGGAAGGCCGTCAGCTGGGGTCCTGGCTGGAAGGAGAATTCATGGGATGACATGGAAGAACTTCTTGCAGAGGTGTGGGTGGGATGGGGAGGCCCCTGGGGACTAGCCACTGCAGTAAGCCCTGACCACCCGGGGCTGGAGGGACGAGCATAGGGGATAGCCTTGTGGCCAGAGCCCAGGCAAGCTGGAACAGGGGCGAGGGTGGGGGCTGCCAGTGGGCGCTGTGGCTCCCGTGGACACTGAGGTGCGGAGGGGTGGGAGAAGTACCCACCTCTCATCTCCTGCTGCTGCCCCCTCCCCTGGGCATGCTGGGTGGAACAGGGGACTGTCTTCCAGAGTAGGGGCTGAAGGAGAGTGACCACATGGGTGGGATCCCAAGTCCCAATCGGTCTTTGCCTGTAACATCATTCCTTGCTGAACTGGCTTTCGTCCTGCCATGCCAAGCACTTCAGTCCTTTCTTGTTTCCCTGCCTCCTTCCCTCCCTCCCTCCCCACTTGTTTATTGAATCAAACACTACATCAGCATTGAAGATGTTGTGAAAAACCTGATTGACATGCAGCTTAGAGCTCGGTGTGAGAGTTCCGCCCGGGGTGAACAGAACATGGCTGTTCATGCAGTGGAATCGCATTCAACCGTAAAAAGGAAGCACTGATAACACTACACACGGATGCGCCCTGAAAACACGCTAAATAAAAGAAGCCAGACATAAAGGCCTCATGTCGTATCCATTTATACGAAATGTCCAGAATAGGCAAGACCACAGAGGCAGAAAGCATACTGGTGGTCTCCAGGGGCTGGCGGGGGAGGGGAGGAGTGCGTGCTAGTGGGTGTGGGGTTTCCTTCCGGGCGGGGTGAAAATGTCTTAGAATTAGATAGAGGTGAAGGTCGCACAACACAGTGAATGAACAAACATCCACTGAATTGTTCCCTTTACTGCGGTTAATTCTATGGTGTGCGAGTCACACCTCAGTAAAGAATCAACTTTTCCATCTTGCCTCATCTCCCTCCTTTCAGATCAGCCCCTTCATCAACGAGAACACCAGGCAGAAGTTCCTCATCTACAGTGGCAGCAACTACCAGGGCCCCGGAGGCCTTGTCGACTACCTGGACAAAGAAGTGATCCCCGACTTCCTCGGGGGAGAGTGCGTGGTGAGGCTGCTGGAGCCCTGGCCTTGAGGAGGGAGGGGGTCTGTCTGTGACCTTGGAGAGCCTGGGGACTGCTGGGGCAGGGCCTGTTTGAGAAGCTGCCCAAAGAGAAGTGACTCCTCTCTGAAGGAGGGTGGCCTTACCTTGGTTCTTTCAAACATAGTGAGTGAGAAGCAATTTCCAAAAGTCCAGAGACCAGGCCAGTCAAAGCCTCACCCATCCGGTACTCCCCATCCCAGTCTAGGTTGCTAGGATACAGTCAGAGTTTACCTTTTGCACCCTCTGCTGCAGGGGAATGTGACTAGGTGTCCCAGAGGTTTGGGCCCCAGAGCCAGTGTACCCAAAGGGACTTATTCCTAGCTCATAATTGCAGGGCGTGGGATAACTAGGCAACTGATTCCAGGGGAGGTGACCCTAGCCCCCTTTTATTGCCCCCCTGGGGGGGTGAGATGATAGGCAGGGGTGACCCTGCTCACGGCCGTCTTATCACATCTGGCTGTGGGAAGGCAGGCCCCTCTCCCTTCTCTAATAGCAACACCAAAAAGCATGCTTCTGTGATTTTGGGGTTAAAAAACCCCCAGATTTCCTAGGAATTTTTGCCAACCTTGCTTGTTTTCTCTACTTGTCGTGATATGTATGCATGACATATTTAGTAAATGGGCCCGTGAGAGCAGCATAGTGGTCAGGAACATGCGCCTGGGAGCCTGATAACGTGGGTTTGCCCTGGCTCAGCCACTTCCTGCTGCATCCTCTCTGCTGCCTGACTTCTCTGAGCCTCCGTGTTCCTGCTCCTGAAATGGGAAGGGTAACAGCTCCTACTGCATTGCTGTGGTTCTGGGGTTAAATGGGGTCAAGGAAGCCCAGTGCCGAGCTCACTGAGATCGCTGTTATAAGTGTGTTCAGGGGTCACAGAGTGCCCTTGTGTGGGTTAGCCATGCCTGGCTGGGCCCTGACCTGTCACCTTTGTCTTTGTCCCCCAGTGTAATGTCCCCGAAGGAGGGCTGGTCCCCAAGTCCCTCTATCTGATGGATGAGGAACAGGAGCACACAGATCAGCTGCACCAGTGGAGAGAGACCTACCAGTCGGCCAGCGTGCTCCGCGGTGCTCCCCACGAGGTGCTGGGGCCCTGGCCTGGGAGGGCCCCCTGGGCCAGGGTGTCATTATAGGTCAGGGTCCCCCAGAGCAGAGCCTGAAATGAGGGTTCTCATGCGGGCGATTTGCTGAGGGCAAGCTCTCAGGAGAAACCTGTGTGGAGGGGTGTGGGCAGGAATCTAAGCCGAGCGGCTGTTTCAGCCACAGCCAACCCCACCCTGACCTGTGGAGAGCACTGCATTTGCAGAGCCTGACAGAGTGGCTCTGCCAGCCTCTTGTGCCCTCTTGTCTGTTGGTCAGTGGCTGTGGGTCAGCCCCAAGGAAGGGTGGGACCTCTCAGGCATTTCAAATAGAGGGGCCATGTATTCTCAGACCTCGCCTGTCTCTGTGCAGGTTGCTGTGGAGATTCTGGAGGGGGAGTCAGTAATCACCTGGGATTTTGACATCCTACGAGGGGACGTGGTGTTCAGCCTGTACTATACCAAGCAGGCACCCAAGCCAGGCCCCTGGGACCCTGTGGTCAGGGCCGGTGGGCAGCTAATGGACAAAGCCTGGACCCTGGGTGCAGATTACAGCCGAGTGGAGGCCCCCCTCATCTGTCGGGAAGGGGAGAGCATCCAGGTTCAAATTCCTTGATTATTTTATTCGTTCATCATGCAGGACTGAGAGTTCAATTCACTGTGTGCCAGGGTTTTGGGGGTACAGCACCAGACAAACAGGACCTGGTCCTCTGCCTCAGAGACCCTGTGGGATGGTGGGGGAGAAAAGCAGATCATGGCAGTTCCAGGACCCGGAACTCAGGACCCCAGCCTCAGAATCCCCTGGGAGCCAAGTTAGAGATGCAGGTTTCCAGGCAGGGTGACTCAGAACCTTTGGGTGTGGGGGCTGGGGTCTGTAACCCTCACTGTCTCCTGGTGATCTCTGATGCACAGTCAAGGTCCAGGACAAGCACAGCACAGAAACTGTAGGTCTGGGAACAGAATGCAGACATGGCACCAAATGTGAGCCACCCCTGCCGACCTCACATCCTCCATGAGGCCAGTGCTTGCAGGTCAAACATCACAGGCCCCCAAACACACACACTCACACACACACACACACGCACATACATACAAACTCACACACATGTGCTCACACACATTCACACACATGCACACACATACACATTCTCACACATACAAGCACCGGCGAGCACTGCAGATCTTACTGAAGGTTCCATGGGGAGTCTAGCACACCAGCAGGCCCCTGAGATCCCCCTGAATATCCCAACCCTTCTCTGCAGTTGCTCTTCTT
>PVKM010024897.1:0-20258 GCA_004027735.1 Carollia perspicillata
AAAAAAAAGGTAAAAAATATGAACAATGAAAGGACAGCAAACTCACAGTTATTAACAACCACACCTAAAACAAAAGCAAACTAAGTGGACAGCTAGATCAAGAGTGGAGCCACAGAAATGGAGATCACATGGAAGGTTAGCAACAGGGGAGTCAGAGGAGGAGGGGGAGGAGAAGGTACAGCGAATAAGTAGCATAGAAAGTGGGGAGAAAATAGACAGGGAGAGAGCGAGAGTAGTGTGGGAAATGTAGAAGCTAAAGAACTTATGACACATGGACATGAACTAAAGAGGGGGAATGTAGGTGGGAGGGGGTGTGCAGGGTGGAGGGGAATGAAGGGGGGCTAAATGGAACAACTGTAATGGCATAATCAATAAAATAGATTTAAAATAAGAAAGAGGGGAAGAAAGAGAGAAAGAGAAGGAAAGAAACATCCATACGTGAGAGATGCATCAATCAGTTGCCTCTCACTCACCCCCAACTGGGGACTCAACCCCAACTGGGCCCTCAATCCAGGCATGTGTCCTGACCAGGAATCAAACCCATGACCTTTCAGTTTGTAGGCTGTGCTCAATTCGCTGAGCCACACTACACAGGACTGTCTTCATTGTTTATAAACAATAAAGTCATAGTGATATCAGGTAGATACCCTGAACCACACTGCTTTTATTAAATGGTCAAATGTGGCAGCCCCAGGAAAGCCACATTTCTCCCTAAGGAGCCTGTTTCTGGCTTCAACAAGTAGCTTGCTGCTGAACTACCAACCTCAAAGAGTTTAGAAAAGTGGCTTGGTCAGAGTACTATGCAGACCCTGGACCCATAGAGAATAGGTCCTAGCTCCCAGCAACCACTGAGCAAACAACTGAGCTGCCTCAGCTAATAGCTCCTGAGTGTTAGCTAGAAGTGGCGGGGTTGGAAAATATTTACCTGAGCTAATTGGATGGAGCCCACTACATACTCTGTTTGCATAAACCCAACAAGCTCATCTTCCTGGGAAAGGAGGTAAGTGTGGATCACTGGCTGAGAAAAAGACAACAGGTAGTAAAACAGCATGAAGAACAGAAGACCCTACAAAGCAGAGAGATGGGTACCCAGAATGGAGGAAGGGTGGGTAGGTGGATAGATTTATTTCAATTACCCATTAATCCATTTCTTTAGAAAACACTGATTGAATATGTACTCTGTGCCAGGTACTGCTATACTATAATACTAAAATACAGATTCTTTTCTCAAGCATTTCACAGTCTGGTGGGGGAGGCAGACACACACAGCAAAAACTGGTCAAGGTGAAGACGGTGGAAGAATGGCCCTAGTGGGCTACCTGGAAAACATGACATTTGAGCTGAATTTGCAAAGACAGGAAGATGGGGAGTAGGACTAAGGCTGGGGATGGAGGCTTGCACCAGGGCTCATTCAAAACAGAATTAAGACACGGCTGTCTATTCCTCTGTTCCTTCCTACCTTCAGCCACCTCCCTCATTTCAAAGAGAATTCTCATTGCTTCTTAGAAACACCCAGGTGGTACTTGAAAGTTGTTAGGACCTGGGAAAGAGGGGATCTGGAGGCCTTTTGTGAAGTTGGACCCCCCAAATCCTGTTCCCTGAAAGGTCGGCCTGAGCAGGATGGGGCAGCCCACCCTAAGAATGCTGGAACTTTGCCAAGTTCCTAATTTCTAGGCAAAGTCCCATATCCCAGGTCATGTCACCTTGCTTTATGCCAGAAAAATGCCTGTCCCTCCTAGGCCCCTGTGCAAGGACAGACTGTGGTGAGTGCCCCACTACCCAGGAAGCTGCCTTCTGTGCTGTCAGGCTTAGTGTAAGGGGAAGCACCAAATCCTCAGAAAGGAAGTTGGTCCTGATTCAGACCAGAGAAGAAGACAGAACTAGACTCCCTGCCTTTGAGCAGCTGACTGCCTCCCCCTCCAGGCAGGGTGTTGTCAACCCTTTCTGGCCTCATATCTCTTGCCCTAACAACATGATTGTTCCTCTTATCTCAACCTAGAGCAGAGCACAGAAGTACTCCACCTGCAGGAATCAACACTCACCCCTGCTGATTGGATGTTAATCTTTCCAAGCTTCAGTTTACAGTTATACAAGTGGCCCACAAAACCCACTTCCAAGCCCTCAGATGAGCCCATCTATAGGGTTGGGCTAAAATTTTTAAATGTCGTTGTTAGGAATAACATACTCTCTTTGAGAAGATGGCATCAGAGGGGGAAAGCAAATTAATATATATAACTTGCTTTAAGCAAACTGTATCGAAGATCTTTGGCTCTAAATGACCATAAAAGGCATTTTTTTTTCCTTTGAAGAGATTCAGTATAATATTCCTTTAAAAAGTAGGCTCTCATGGTAAAGAAAAATAAAATTTAGCCTACAAAAGTTTGACTTAAGTACAATATTTCTAAAACTGGATCCAGGCTGACGTGAAATAGAGTAGCCAGAATCAATATTTGTGCAATAGCAATAATAACTCATGTTGATTGAGCATTTACTACGTCCCAAATGCTTTATATTCAAGATCTCATTTAATTCCCTAAGAACACTACAAGGTTGATTCTATTATTTCTCCCCAACATACAGAGGCAGAAATGGAGGCTTGGACAGTGTGAGAGACAAGGTTACACACCTGTTGGTAGAGCCAAATTCAAATCCAGGTCTGTGGAATGCCAGAGCTGGACTTCTGACCACTACGCTGTCATCTGCAAGCCTAAAACTGTCATCTGCAAGCCTAAAACGAAGGACACCCTGCAGCAGTCCACACCAATGAAGTCTGTGGAGAAAATATTAGAAGACGCCAGCCCTGAGGAAGGGATGCTAAGAAAGAAAAGCAAAACAGGATGTGAACCAAGGATACTTGATATGTGGGGGGCCAAGGGGCTTTTAGTGGCCACACAGGAGAGACAGAGGGGCAACTTGACACTTGATCTAGACATACGCAGCAGAAGTAGTCCAGGGGGCTATGGGTGGTGGTGGTGAGGGCAGCTGGAATTAGTAGAATAAGTTGAATTTGGAGGCAACAGACCAGCAATGAATATAGTGCCTATTATCAAGTAGGCATTGAATAAACATAAATTGAATAAGTCTCATCTCTGCCACTTAATTCAAGTCACTTTACCATGTTGAGCCTGAGTTCCTTTATGTTTCAAATAAGAATAATAACATACATTTTACACAGTTATTGTGAGAGGAAAAACCTGTTGGCTTAATGAAGTCCCTCAGAGAGGGACATGAAATAAGAAGTGATCTGGTTCACAAAGTGGGCACATAGAAACAGTTCCTGAGCCCTAAGAGTGACCTCCAAAGCCACTCTTGGGCTTGACTTCCTGAGGTGGAGAAAGTTTATTTTCAGAAGCAGCTGTGATTCTGGGAGAAGCAGAATCTCCTGGGTATTAGAGTTGCCTCTACAGCCCTCAGACTAGGAGGTGGGAGGGATTGGGGCAGGGGGCAAGGAGAAAGTCAGGCTCCACCCCCTGCCCTGCAGGCATGCACACAGGAAAACACTCCTCCTTGCACCCTTCTCACGCACAGGCCCAGGGAGGTGCTTCTCATGCGGCCAGGGGAACCCTCTGGGTGGGAACCCTTCTTCACCCCACCCTTTACCTGGCAGTCTTCCCTGAGTCTGCAGATACTATCTGTACCAACCCAGCAGGCAAGCCCCAGCTGTGAAAGGTCCGCAGGAGTCAGTATGGGTGAGAGGGCTCTGGAAACATGGAAATGTACCTGTACAAATGTCAAATGAGGGACTTTGAATAACTTAGGTCATGTTTCATTTGCAAGAGTGTGCTGCCTCTGAAAAGCAACCTGGTACAGTGCAGTCAGACAGGCCTGTTGTATATCTGGGCTCCACCTTGGGTAAGTTACTTAACCTCTCTGGGCTATATAGTTTCCCCAGCTACATAATGGGAATAATAATGCTTACCTCACCAGGCTGTGTCCTAAGGATTAAGTAATGTCAAATAAGACATAACTTTATGTAAAGTGTCTGGCACATCCCATCATCCTTGGTTTGAATCCTGGCTCTAAGCAAGATCTTTGACCTTGACCTTTCCCTGCCTTAGTTTTATTTTCTATAAAATGATGATTACAAAAGCCCCTGCTTGAATAATGGCCTGCAAAGTTGTCAAAAGAGACTTTGCAGATGTGATTAAGGGTAAGAACATTGGAATGGGGAGATTATTCTGAATTATTCAGGTGAGCTCGATCTAATCGCATGAGTCATTAAAAATGAAGTCTTTCTTTTCTCAATGTCATTAGAAAGAGGTGACAACAGAAGGGTCATTAAGGCAGCCAAGGAAATGGACTCTCCTGAGCCTCCAAAAGAAGGCAGCCCTGCTGACACTGATTTTACCCCAGAAGACCAACGTCTGACTTCTGACCTCCAGAACTGTAAGACAATAAATTTATATTGTTAAATAGCCAAAAATATAAACAAGCAAACTACTGCTCAGGGTTACGGTAAAGTGCAAATGATATACTGCTTGTTAAGGACTCAGCCCACCCAGAGCCTGTTAAAGTAAGGGTATTAATTCTTCTGGGATTGTCTGAGGCCAAATCCAGCTTCTATTTCAAGACCCCTGCTCCAGATCCTGCACGAGAGGGGGAAGAGTTGATCCTGCTTTTAGTCTCACCAAAGGCAACTTCTGAAATCTCCAAAGAAAACCCACTTTGGATTTTTGAAGAATCGAGGACAGGATTCAGACACTTTCCTCTCCCACTTGCATTCTCACTGCTCTCCACCCCACACCTGAGCAGAGAGAAACATTTCATCTGCACTCCTTGTCTTATGTATCCAGGGCTTGTGCAAATGCTGAAGTCTGAATGAACTAAGCCTCAGATCTAGTGCCCCAGAGGGGTTTTGTGGTGGTATTTAGGGGTTGTCTGGTAAACCAGGGTTTACGAGGGACAGGTCTCTGGAGAACCTACAGCTCTTTCTGTTCCTATCTGCTCCTTACTATCCTGTTTTCAACAAGGCTCAGTCCACCTTGTACTGGGGCTGTTGCCTTGTCCACAAACAAGAAACAGTTGACATCTGAGCCTCAGGTCAAAGAGCCAAGAATGGCTGGCAAAGACAAATTCCCAGCTCTCCAAAAGCAAAGATACTTATCAACCGCTTCCCACCCAAGCTTGTGGGGGTGGGGAGGCTTAGATTGACACATCATGGATCTCCAAAAAAAAAATACCTTTCTAGTAGCATCTGCAGCCCATTTAAACTAGTGCAAGCACAGCTCAGCACCCACACAGGGAGAGAAGAGGAAGACAAAATTATGGGTTCTCATTCATCAGAAAATAATAGGAGCTAATATTTATTGGTTGATTACTATATATCAGAGACTATTCTAAATTATATATCTTAACTATAATTAATCCTTACAACATGCCTAGGAAGTAGACACGACACAGGCAGAATTAATAAATACAATTATTATTATATTATCTTAACTACAGTGGGGAAATTACTTTTGAGAAGGGGAGGGTATTTAATCTCACCAATCATCTCATGCCTGAAAGTTCTGTTATGTCTGTCTAGTTAGTCACTAAGCTTATTTCCTGTGGAGCCAGCACTGGTTTACATACTCCTTGTTCTGAGATTTTGAGGAACTTTTCAGACCTGTATCCCTCTTTGGATAGCAATTAAATTCTCTGAGGGCAGAGGCTATGCGTGTTATTTCTGGGCCCCTTCCCAGTGCTGGGGGAGCTCCATTTCCCACTGCTTTGTATTTCTATGTGGAACATCTTGTTCTCTGCCTCCTGGTAGAAGTGACCTATCTCCCTGGTAGGTCTAGGTCTCCTGTGCTTACTAGGAGCGATAGCAAGCCAGGAAATCATTTCTGAAATTTGTGGGGTGGATATTCTGGCTGTCTTAATAATTTGGAAGCTCTATCTGCATTTACTCAGCAGAGGGCAGGCATTCTGGACATCCTGCAATGTAGAAGACAGTATAAAATAAAAAACGCTTGCTCATGTCCCACACAACTTTCATATGACTTTCCAGTGTATCACCAGACATTTGTGCCACTAAATAGCCTGCCTATAATCATATGAGCCTAGAACCCAATTCCATTTTTATGCAAGCACGAAGTACTTTAGTATACTTTTAACATGCACTGAGTTTTTTCAGGAATGGCATTTACTGCATAAATTGAGGAAATATTACATTTTATTTTGTTAGGGGTTTACCAAGAGTTGTTTAACATTTTGGAAAATTATGGCTTTTGAACTGCCAATATAGCATACTAGTCAGTCTGTATTTGTGTCTGTCTCATTTATATAGGTGTAAGCATCCTACTATTTTGTTAAAACTTTGAGGGTGCCTAAGGACTTACTTGCTGAAATACATGTTATTTCATTTAAAATTATTTTTCATTCTCTTTTTATGCAAATTAGAGTATCTCACTGGTTTTTTATTTGTTTTCTCTAAATTTTATTCTAGGATATTAAAGGTGTTTTACAGAATCCTTGTTGCAAGGGACATTGGATCTGATAAGGCTAAAAAACATGTTTTTTTAAAAAAATTGTTGTTCAATTATAGTTGTCCCACTTTTCCCCCCATTGTTCTCCCTTGTCCCATGGATTTAGAAGGAAGTGGGTATGTATGGCTTGGCTCCTTCTGGGGTCTGCCTGTTGGCTAGGAGGGTACTTTAAGGTCTGCTTTCAACCAGATCTATCTGTGCCTGGTGGATTAATTTAATTCTAGAGTGAGGTCTTTGAAAGCCCATTATGGATTTACATCAAAACCATATTCCCAATGCAGCTCTATCTGTGAGGCTCCTGTACCTGTTTTTCAACTGTGTATGGTACTGGGGAGGGGAAAAAAAGGATGAATGATCTATATCCACATTCTAAAACCCAACTCTACTGCTTAGGGTTGAGCAAAATGTGGTTTGCTAGCTCCTCATCCTTCTCTCTTTCTTAGCATGCCTGTCCCTTCAATAATCATGCCTCTCCCTGTAAATATGGGCCCAGAAACTGGACCCTGCAGCAAAGGTAAACAAGCCTCAGAAGACCCAGAGTCTCATGTCCTTAATTCTCATCCTCCAATGTCTTCCACAGGGATGTCTCAGGGCTTTCCTCTGGGTTATTAAACCCACCATCTGGCTCTATTCACCTGCCTGGCTTTCTTAGACCCACTGGATGAGCTCCATGGGCATTATCATAGCACAGAGGTCCTCCCTGTCTTCTGCAGCCTCTACTGTATTTTCTTCCCACTGAATGGGTTTCCTGTGAGCAGGAACTGTGTTCCACTCCCCTCTGACTCTTCACTAAGCAACTGAGTACAGATTTGTGGAAATAATGGCAAATGCAATTAGTTAATATCATCCCTTGCCCTCTCCTACTCAGCTGCTCTGATGTGGCTCTCTGAGGCTTTTAGGGGGTGAGGGGCTGGAGGAGGGAGTTTACTATGCTGTCACTACAGACCCTCACCTGCCAGCTTGAGGGTCTGACCCACCCCCCCATTGTCTCCCTGGAAAAGCCTCACCATCATTTTGAATCCTTAGAGAACTTACCTTAGGTTCAATTTTGTTGATTTTAGAGATGTCCCATTAAGCCAATTAAATACTATAAATCAATACACACCAGGAGCAGCCAGAGGACCACAATAGTTCACTTTTTTTTAAGGAAGAAAATCTCATCTGATTTACAGCTAAATGCTATGTAGGAGCACACTGGTGCTACTGCTCTGGACTAGCTGGCACGGGGTCCAGAGAGAGGCACAGGAAGTGGTATACTGGTATACTGCTACAGGTGAAATGAGAATGCTACCAAGCTCAGGACTGAGAGAAAAACCATAGGACATTGATTCTCAACTTTGGGGCAGAAACCTCATGAATAAGGACACCTGCCAACTCGCTTCAGACTCCCTTCTGGCCTCAGATACTTTTGGGCAGTCTTCTAGCAAGATGGCATCCAAAACATAGCTGGAAACATTGTTCTGATCATGGCCCTGGATGATGAGGAATTCAAAGCAGTGTGAGGCTCCCTAGGTGTTCACCTGTCATTGTGGACTCTCCAAGACACTTTAAATCAATTCTAACTCTCAGGCCCAGGAAATGAAAGTGGAAAAACTCTCTGACCAGGAGAGCTGGCCCTTAGGCTCCTGAATTCACCAAAAGGGCACTCAGCCCTACCTGCCTTGCAGAGGAACCCTTCTCCTCTTCTAAGCAAAGCCTTTCAGTGAACCTGCCCTCTATCCATTTCTCTCTTTTCTGCATCTCCTATCTTTCTTCCCAGGTCCACACCATCAAAGTCTCCCTTATCTCCAAAAAGCTTTTCTTCACACTGTCTCATTTCAGTCAACACCTCTACCCTTTTGTCACCCCAGTCCTTGAAAGGGAAGTTATTGTCTCCATCATTTCCTTAACCTCTATTTACCCCTCAACTGCAGCAATCTGGCATCTGCTCTCACCACAGACACTGGGATAAGGCAATCACTGTTTCCTTCATTGCTTAATCATAGCCTATTTTCAGGCTTTGGTGTCTACAGGATCTTTGCGTGCTCCGACACTGTTGGCTATCCCCACCTTCATGAAAATCTCCCCTGTGTGAGTGTGGTTTTACTTCCATCCCTCTCACAATTCCATCTTAGTCTCACCTATAGGCACCAAGTCCTCAGCCTGTCCCTTATGTATGTATACCTTCTCCTCTGGATCTGCCCTTGGTCCTCATCCCATTCTGCATGTGCTCCCTAGGTGACCTTCCTTCCTTCCATGTCTTCAATTAACACGGTTCAATGGTGACTCCCAACTCTGCATTCTGACTTGTCTCCTGGACTCCAGATCCAAATTTCTCACCATGTATTATGCGCTTATAGCCTATTATCTGCCAATCCTCCTCCCTCAGTCATCTGGACGAATTTGTCCTACCTCCTGGTCTGTTGATCGCTGGTTGCAGAACCACTAATGTTCAGCATCTCAAGCTAGGAATATAAGAATCATGCTGAACCTTTCTCTCTCCTCAGCTTCCCATGTCTAACCTATTGCCAAAATCCTCTTGATTTTATACCAGATATATTTCTCACATATGGGTCTCTCCATGCCTACTGGCACAGTAATAATAACAGCAAATACTTATATAGTATACAGGGTGGTGCAAAAGTAGGCTTACAGTTGTACAGTTATATATGGAAAATAATACAAAAATTAATAAATAAGATAAGAATAAACTCTGTTTCACCTACTCACAACTGTGAACCTACCTTTGCTCACTACGTATGTGTTCTAGACACTTCTCTAAGAGGTACACACACACATGCTTACACTCGCTCACTCATTTGACCCTCACAATAACCCTGTGAGATAGGTATCATTATCTTCTCCATTTTATAGATGAAGAGAACAAGGGACAAAAGTTGAAGAGTTTGCCCAAGAACACACAGTCAGGTAGTGCAAAACAGAGAATTCAAACCCAGGCAGTCTGGCTCTATGTTGGCATGCTTAACGTCTTTGCTATAGTATCTTTCCTTAGCATTGCCTACTTCTTCCTATTACAACAGCATTCCATCAGGCCTCTCTTGCATCAGTCTTTCATTCATCCTTCCCTCTCTCTTCACCCACACCTCCTTCTAATGACCTCCCATTAAATGAAACTAGTCATGCTTGAAAATGCCCACTACTTGAAAATGCTTCCTCCTGCCCACAGGATATAATTCTTTGCTGGGCATTCAAAGTTCTTCATAATCTTGTCCAACCCACAGCTCCAGCCCCATCTTCCACCACCTCATCCCATGCTGATCTTCTCAGTTCCCCTGAAGCCTTGCCCTTTTACAATAGTGAGCCTTCACACACACCGTCTCCTATATCTGACATATTCTTTCTGTCTCTCTCTGTCAGTTGTATCCCCTACTTTTCTGTTGTAATCCACTGCAGATGTCTTCTCTTCAATGATATTGTCAGACAGTATCCCAGAGCTCAGCAATGCTACATCTGTCACAGCATTCACTGCACAGTATTACAATTTATCTTCTTACAGATGGCACCCTCTTTCTAGAGCTTAGGAGTGACTTGATAGTCACAGAATGAAAGGCTTGCCTCAGATCCAGCCTGCTGGGTCTTTCTACCTCTGTCCCTAAATTTCAAATGATTCTATTCACTGGAGTATACGAGAGCATAAAGGCTGAAAAAATCCATATTACATTATTTCCCCTCACTTTCTATTTCTCAGGGTGAAGAAATGGGCACTCTCTCCCTCATTTCTCTTTAATTAAAGGAAATGAAAGGAAAGTGGAAGTCAAACTAACCAGTAGAATATGACATGACAAAAATGATGGGACCACGATACACAGACTGCTGGGGCCTTAGACATTATCTCATATAAACTTACTCATTTATTCTTGAGCAAACTAAGGCACAGAAAAATAAAGGCAGCAACTAGCAAGGGGCAGAAAGAGCATTGGCACCCAGGACTTCTGACTTCTGACCTGGCTTTATTCTACTGCCTCTCGACATTTTTTTTTTATCTTTCCTGGAGACTGGTAGTAGCCCTGCTTCTACAACCCCCAATTATCCCCACACAGACTCAGACTGCTTTCTTGGGACCAGGAAATTAACAGGCTCGGCTTGAAACTGCCTGATGAGCCAACATCCCTTGCTTATGCAACTTTAGGACTGCATTATACCCAGCACCTGGCTGCAACTCCCAATTGTACCAACTAGCTTGGGGCCTTACAACTGGAGCTTCATCAAGGGCAGTGGCTCATCTTTTGCTCTCCTATGTCTGCTAACACCTTCTCTGTATTACACACAAAGGTTGTTCCTACACAACCACTCTTTTTTCTTCTTCCCACTCCCTCTACCTCCCATTTCCTCTCAGTTAGTCATGATGAGGTCACACTCACACTCTGGCTCCCAGGCCTCTCCCTAAAGACAGTGTGTATGTACAGGGAGTGGGGAGTTGAGAGACTGTAGAGGAAAATTCATCAAGGCATCATGGGAAAAATGGGCTTTGAGTGAAAGCAATGTGGGTTCAATTCTTGACTCTGCCAACTGGCCAATTGTATGACCTTCAGCAAATTACTTAATTTCTCAAATCTTTCAGCAAAAAAAAAAAAAAAAAAAAGGCGAGCTGTCTGGGAAGCAGTTTCCTCACCTATATAATTAGGGTAGTAACACTTGGTTTACGGTGAGAATTAACGAGATAAAGTACCAAAAGCATCCCACACAGAGCCTGGTGGTCCACAAAATGTTGTTTTTGTCAGTGCAGTGGCCTGAGAAATCCTGGGTGCCTACCTGTAGGTCTGCGGGTGAGCTAGTAAGGATGAGAGCATGTGGGTGTCAGTATCTGACAGCATCTAAGGTATGAAGTGAGAAGGAGCAAGGAGGAACCTCAGGGAGGGTGTGGATATGTGCGAACAGAGAAGAGCTCTAGTATCAGTGTGTAAATAAATGTGGCCTGGCTGAGCCTTTCTTTCCCCCAAACTCCCCCTCTCTTTAGAGAAAAGCTATGTCCATTCTTGTCAGTAACAAGAAATCAAAAAACCCTTCCCAGGGAAGGGAAGAAATGACCCACTCCAGAAGGTTCATTCAAGTAAAGCAAATTCAAGAGAGGCCAGATCCTGGCAGAAGCCAGAAAACTTTCTCCCAGCTGGTGGGGACCAACCCCAGCCCCACAAAATTTAATGAACACAAAAGATGTTCAAAGGGTCAGTGATCTCTCTGTTGGCTGCCCCCAGCCTTGTCCTAAGTGCAAGGGTTTCTCAAGCTTCAGAAAGATTACACAGGCAGCCAAACCCACTGGGCCTGTGAAGTGGGCACCTGCGGGCTGGGCTAGTGGGGCCATATTTGGCATGGGATGGGCTCCTCCCTGTACAGATTGTTCAAGGGCCTGGGACTCGGATCCTTAGCCCTCAGGACAGAAAGCACAGGCACAGGCCCCATCCTAACCTGTTTAGGACTCTCCTTCAGGACACAGAATCTTTGGGAATCCACCTCCATCTTCCTGCCCTTGAAGCAAATCTGGCCCAATTACCCTTAGATAAGAATCTTTCTCATATTTAAAGACCATGAGTGAGAAGCTGAGTCTAACAGTCTCCCTCCTTTGGTAGCTGTTCCAGTGTTTAACAAACCAATTGGCTACAAGTACCTCCTTATACCCAACCTACATGACTCCTTAACTGAAGCTTATCTCTGTTTTAGTGTTGAGTGAAGAGGAAGAATAGTCAGCCTCCACTTGTTAGCAAACCCCCAATGAACAAAACTGCAGAAGTTGCCTGCATAAGAGTTTTGGCTTAGGACTCAAGTTTATTCCTCTCTCTTATTGTGAAGTATGTATCCAGAGTTAACAAACCTTTAGAAAATGTTAATAGTGACATCAAATCACTCTACAGATAAAGGAGTAAAACATGTCTGAGTTTCATCTCCAGCTTCCCCTTCCTCCCACCCAGACTTCCATCTAAACCTGCCCTCAGAATTTCAGAGTGGGAAGGAACCCTAGTGGTTAGCCAATTCACCACCACTCTGGGATTATCTTCCCTTCCCCATGGCTATTTCCCTCTCCAGTCTACTTTGCTCTGCCTGGCAAACTCGTACTCATCTTTCAGAGCTAGACACAAATACTATCTCTTCCATGAAGTCTGCCCTGAGATCCCAGGAATAATTAACTGTTTGACATTTCTCAGAAATGGGTCTGACACCCATTTCTGTTTGACACCATGCTTTTAACATACCTGTAGGTAGCATGAATAAAGCTTCACTATAAGTATTCACTGAAGATGTAATGGGGTGTCAAGTGGGGTTGGGGGGTCTCCCAAAATATTCCCCACAGCCCATGGTTGGGGTATAGGGAAGGGGATGATACAGCGGTTAAGATACTTTTCATAATAATAGCTAGTTGAGAGTTGTGCTGCCACCCTGGGTAAAAGGTCTACATGACTTTCAGACCTTATAGTGACACATGCCATAGCTGGGGGAACTTATACAGAACCTGTGTGAGAGGCCAGGAGGCAACAGTTCTCTCTTGTCACCAGGTACTCTTTCCCTGACAGCCAAAAGAAGGTGAAAGATACAGGGGAACTGGCAAAAGTGACTCATTGTAGGAGGGGCCAGATATGAGGTCATATAGGAAGCTCTGGGTCAGCATTTAAAATCAGGGCAGGATGAAATGGAAGGAGCTGGACTGCCATGAGGGCTGAAAGAGTAGGTAGCAACCATGGGGAAGGAGCTGTGATGTAGGAGGATTTTGCCATGAGGTCTGAGAGAGGAAGCAATAAGCAGCTAATGCAGTTTGTAGTCAGGATTCTGCCATGAGGGCTGGTGTGTAAGGTAGAAGCCATGCTGACCAGGAGTCAGGAAAGGGCATAAGAAGAGGCATGATGGAGCTGTATGGGGACCTGGCAAAGTTGATGGAGCTGTGTGGGATCCTGTCAAACTAAGCATAGATTAGTGAAAGATGCCTGGAATGCTGAATCGTGGCTGGGAATGCTGAGACTATAGAATTTTGCTTCTCAAAAGGATGTACAGAGAAACCACTTTCTTGGGACCTGTGCCTTCCTGGAATCCACTTTGATCTAGTGTAATATGGCACATGTTTTTCTGGACTACTACATGAAGGCTGAGGACAACACACCTCAGATTCAGAAGGAGAGACCTGCTGAGAGAGAATAATATCTCTGAAACCCAGAAATTCAGATTCTAGATGGGAAGGAGAACTGTGGGTACAGCTGGCTTAAGAAGAAATAAGGATATGGGGAACTTTTGGGCATATTTTTGACTTATAGCCTAATGGGGAGCAAGGGAAGTGTTGGGCCTCGTGGGAGAACAGAGCTCCAAGGAGGAGTGCTCCCAGTATAGCCAAGGTTGGAAATCTGTAAACAAAAACCCATTTCCTTCAACACTAATTGTTGGAACATGCATCAGTAAGACATGTGGATGGGCCCCAGTTTGCTCAGCTCCAAAGACTCTCTCTCCCACCCTATATGGCTTCCTCCCTCCCTCCCTTTCCTTCTTATTCTCCCTTTGTCTCTATTCTCCCATACTTCACACTAGACTGCGAGCTCCTCCAGGGCAGAAAATATGTCTTAATTTTCTTTGTATTTCCACACATGACATAGCACATTTTCCCCCAACTCCACCCCAAATTTATGAAATAAATTAATTCTTAAGCTGAGAAAATTCAGACCAAATATATTAAGTGACTTGACCAAGGTTATATAGCTGGTTAGTGGCAGAAACAGGACTGAAACCTGGGCTTCTGATTTTATAACTATTTCTCACCTCTCTGATCCTCTCTAAGGTCCTCCATTATTGCTTTCTGCTTGTCTCCACCTTACACTTGCTCTTTTCAACAAGCATTCACACCTTCTGCTTCTGACATAATACCTTGTCCCATCCCTCCCCTCCAAGCATCTCATCAGCCTCTGACCCTAAGAGAAAATTCCTCTTTCCTCTTCTTTCCACACATCCACATTAATCCATCCTGCCATCCATCCAGCACTGCCTTACCCTACCCAAAGCCCTCCCTGATTAACTCCAACCCACCCAACTCAATTTTCTTCAAAGGAACAAAGCTTGTGCCTACATTGTCCCACTGAGCTGAGTCACTGTCTCCTTTCTGAGCTCTTTTTGTTCCATTTCCTCTGTTTTGTCCGCTATCTTCTTCCTGTAAATCAGGAGTTCTATGAGGAATCCAGATACTCTATCTTTTGTACCTCCATAAATTCCTCTACACACAGTCAGACCATATAAACACACTGTCCAAATTACAACTCAGGCTGTGCTTTGACAGGAAAATAGCCGTTGTCTTAGATTCTGACCATATCTGGCATGCAGTCAATTCTAAATCAGTGCTACATTTGTCAGTACTCTTTTGAGGGCAAAGTGAAAAGCAGACCCAGACATTGGATTGTGGGTTGAAAAGGGGTTAGAGGCAAAAGCCCTTTAAAGGCCCCTCCCAATCCTCAAACATACAAGTCTCTGAATAAACTCTCTCAAACTTTGCTTCATCTTCTTTGTTTCTCCCACACCTGACATAGTACAAATGACCACGAAAATTTATGGAATAAAGGTTTTGTTCTGAAAGTGCTTACCTGCCTGTTGAAATCTAGGCTGTTTCGATCATTTCCTGAAAGAGATTAAACAAATTTTAGTTGCTAGCAGGATTAGAAGACTGAAGTTTAGAGAAAAAATAGGATGTTGAGAGAAGTTATCTTTATTTTAAAAAAGAATACTTGCTTTTCCTTATGACTAGGATCCTTCTGCTTATCCTGTTTCCTAAAAAGGTTTTGGAAAATATTCTCCAGAAAGGTGGATAACCATGGAAAGCATAGACTGGCCTAATGTCACAAAGAGTCAACTGGGATTAGAACTTGCCATACCAGAGTGTGGGTTATGTGGCACTCCCTAGACAGTGGCTATTACAGTTGCTTTCCTGTGTAAGCAAGGAATGACCAGCCATGCATCTTAAAGGAATTGCCATAAGTCAAGAAGTCCTCCCACATCCTAGCCCTCCAGGGATAATGACATCTAAATCATGCCAAGTAGACTGGTGTCAGTCCTGTTTCTTCTGACCTCCTAACTTTCATTTCTTGTCTCTTCATCTTTTTTCATTTTACAATAAAAGTTTGGCTGAAAGAGTAAATGTATGGTTAATAAAGAAAATTTGTGGTACATAAAAGTACATAGTAGCAGAAAAATCACTTTGCTGAAAGGCAACTGTAATTAATATTTTTGTATATTTTATAGTTGATTTTATGCTTCCTCCTCCACTGATAAATACTACTGTGCATCGATTATTACCATGGTTTTTCTGGTGAGCATCACAAATATTTCTCCTATACTATTAAGGGGCATTAAAACTATTTCCCTATGCTAGCAAACATCATTTTTAGTGGCTACCTAATATTCCATTTTGTGTACATACATACCATGATTTGCTTAAATGTATACCTACTGTTTGGGAAACAATTTCCATTCATTGCTGGGATAAAGTTTTCTTTTCATATAGATTTCTAGGGCAGCAGTGGTTAAACAACATTTCTTTGGGCCCCATGGATTATTTGCTTTATAAAACCAAGGAAAATGACTATTTATTCCCAGATAAGGAAAATCTAATGGATTTCACCACTACCAAATGTTAATGGAATTTTTTAAAGAAGAAAAACGTGGTAAAATGATGGCATAGGTAAACATGGCTCACCCCCTCACATAACCACATCAAAATTACAAATAAAATACAGAATGACCAACACTCAGAACCAACAGAAATCAAGTTGAATGGAAATCTAACAACTACAGAATTAAAAAACCACGCACATCCAGACTGGTAGGAGGGGTGAAAACAAAAAAAGGGCTGGTTCCACATCCGTGTATGGTGCATAAAAATTTGGGAGGGGTGTTCTGGGAGAATGAAGATCCAGTTCCACACCAGGACCCCCAACTCACAATTTTGGCACCAGGAAGATAAGTCCCCACAACTTCTGCCTGCAAAAACCAGCAGGGATTGAG
This sequence comes from Carollia perspicillata, assembly GCA_004027735.1. Lineage (NCBI taxonomy): Eukaryota > Metazoa > Chordata > Mammalia > Chiroptera > Phyllostomidae > Carollia > Carollia perspicillata. The sequence goes on from PVKM010024897.1 coordinate 16,434, forward strand.
TTGGTGGAAGAAACTTCTGGAGTCCCAAACTCTAGAAGTTTCCCCCTAAAGAACCCACATACAGATTTACACATACTCACTCACTCTGAACTCTAGTACCTGGGTAGCAGCTTAAAAGGCACCAGGGGCATAGAGGAAGGAACTGAAATATCTGGCATAAAGGCAGGAGTTAGGGGACAGCTTTCTCCCCAGCAGAAAGGTGAGCAGACAAGGCCATTGTCCCTTTTCTAGCCCTCCCAACAAAGAGCCACAGAGCCAGTAGGTGGGTGCCATAACTGAGACTCCATCAACCTGGCTAACACTGTTTGTCCTGCCCTGGAGATCCCCTGAGACTCCATCTTACCCAACTTACAGGCTCACCCAAACTGTTAACTGTGACTTTTCTATATGAATGGCTGGACTTGACTCATGCTTCACAACTTCCACATTCCTTTCATAAAAGCAACAGCAAGCCTCAGTAAGCCCTTAGTCCCCATACATTTTGTTAAGGGGTCCCAGGCACCATCAGCAGTCAGCCTAGATTCACAGCTTTTCTTGTCTGTGAGTCTCCAAGCCTAGTGCAAGCAGCAGCCATCTGCAGATTACTTTATAGCTCAAGCATGGTGGCCCTGGGGAGAACACAGGCTGGGGCTTACTTTGGCCTGCACCACCCAGGCAACCCCACAGTTAGAGCACCCAGTGGACAGAACAGACCATGTTGGAGCACCACCACTTTTCCCCTGCACAGCTTACCTCCACGGAGGGTGGAGGTTGGCAGTCAGTGGTCACAGCCAGTCCTTGCAGCTGACTGGCCTGGACAAATCTCTCCCATTGATCTGGCAACAGCAATTAAGGCTCAACTACAAGAGGAGAATGTATGCAGCACACATGAAGGACACACCTTGAGTACCCAGCTTGGATGATAGGAGAGGCTGTGCCACAAGACCCTATAGGACACCTACTACATTAGGCCACACTGCCAAGAAAGGGAGTCATAGCAGATCTACCTAATACATAGAAACAAACACAGGGAGTCTGTCAAAATGAGGAGACAAAGAAACATGGCTCAGATGAAAGAATAGATCAAAACACCAGAAAAAGAACTAAACATAATGGAGATAAGCAATCTATCATATGCAGAGTTCAAAACGCTGGTTATAAAGATGCCCAAGGAACTTAGTGAGGACCTCAGCAGAATAAAAAAAGATCCAGTCAGAAATGAAGGATAAACTAATTGATAATAAGAACAATTTATAGGGAAACAACAGTAGAGTGGATGCAGCCGAGAATCAAATCAATGATTTGGAACATAAGGAAGCAAAAAACAACTAATCAGAACAAGAAGAAGAAAAAAGAATCTAAAAAAATGGGGATAGTGTCAGCAGCCTCTGGGACAACTTCAAGCATTTCAACATTCACATCAAAGAGATGCCAGAAGGAGAAAAGAAGGAGCAAGAAAATGGAAATTGGAAATCTATTTGAAAACATAATGAAAGAAAACTTCCCTAATTTGGTGAAGGAAATAGACATGCAAGTCTATGAAGCACAGAAAGTCACCAACAAGATGAAAGCAAAGAGGCCTGTTCTAAGGCACATCATAATTAAAACGCCACGGGATAAAGATAAAGAGAGAATCTTAAGGCAGCAAGAGAGAAGCAGTTAGTTACTTACAGGGGAGTTCCTATAAGACTGTCATCTGATTCCTCAAAAGAATCTTTGCAGGCTAGAAGGGATTGACAAGAAATATTCAAAGTCATGAAAAGCAGGGACCTATAGCCAAGATTGCTCTACCCAACGAAGTTATCATTTAGAATTGAAGGGCAGGTCTAGAAGATGGTGATGGAGTAGGAGGGAGCGGATTTCACTTCCCCCTACACACAGGAGGAAAAACTGGCTAATCCATGGAAGAACAGAGCAGACAGACAACAGTACTGCAGCGTATTTGAAAATAAGAGTCCACAAGCTGTAGCAGACACTGAAAAACCAGAAACCAGATGGCAAGAAGGATATTTCAGAACAGTAAGGTCCTGGGGACCAGTGCAGGGACCGGGGCAAGTTTGTAGTCCCAAGCCCAGAGCCCAGAGCGGGCGCTCAGTCTACCACAGACTGCTTGAAAGTGGAGGGCCTGCCAAAATCCTTGGGAGAGAGCTGGGTCACCTGCTCCCTCCCTCCCCGACAGACCAGGGTTGGAGCAACACCAGCAGAGTTCTGGTCATGGAGAGGGGAATAAGGACGAAGAGGCAAGATGCACAGGGCTGTGATTACTTGCGCAGTCTGTGGACGCCAGCTTGGGAGAGCTGAGAGAAAGGCTGGGACATGCACTGACCCTGATAGTCACCGGGCTGCCTGGAGAATCAGGCTACACTGGGCGCCAGGCTTGAATAGGAGAAATTTATCAAACAGAGGGGCTGGGGAATCTGCTGTGACAGCCCCGAAGCTGACTCCCAGCCCAGATGAGCAGAGACCCCAGGATTAAACAAAAAGCACAGCGACTCCATCCCGGTAGTACTGGGAAGGGAAGCAGTTGGGACCAAATTTGCTAGACAGAGGCAGACTAGCCGAGTGGGCACCCCTACACCCCAGCATCTAGTGATAACCACCAGGGAAAAGCAGTTTGAAGAAAACCAGGACTCCCACATCGAAGATATTGGGGAAAGGAGTCAGACTAGCTGCTGGGACAGTGCTTGCAAGAAAGGCTGAGTAAACACCAGGAAGGGAGAAATGCCACACCAATTACTCCCCAGCCTTTTGCAGCCAGCAAGACCAGAAAAACCAGTTTGTCTAGTTTGAAACCAACAAAAGGTGTGTTTTGTTGTTGTTGTTGTTTCTTTTTAAATGCTGTTTTTTTAAGTAATCTTTTTGTTATTATTATTTTTAAAATTTTCACTACTGTTTTATCCTCCAATTGCTTTTCCCTCTCTTCCCTTCTTTCTTGATTTAGTACTGCACACTTTCTTTCAAATTTTATCTCTCCTTTCTTACTTCTCCTGCCATTTCTTTTTTAATACCCACAATTGAGAGAAAACTTGGAACTGTGAAATGACCTGAAATGGACTCAAATAGGGGGCAACCTAACAGCTGAGACAGTGAGACAACTTTCACTCGACTATTGCAAGGAAAGTGCAAGTTGCTGCATATTTAAATAATAATTATTTTCTCCTTTTTTCATTAGTCCTGCATGTTTATCTCAACAGTATTTTTGTATTCCCCTTCTTTCTTTATAGTCTTCTTTGCTTGGCAGGGTATATTGTACCATTTGACAGGTTTCCCCTGCTCTCTCTTCTACATTGTATTGCTAATTTACTGTCCTTCCTGTGAATTGTGTTCCATCAGCACACTACTCAAAGTCCTGTACACCCTGTTCAGGTTATTCAGATCACATACATTCTGGCATATGAATGTTGCTCTAATATTAGTGTAAATAACTGCTGTTCCACACAAGCGGAAATACTTCAAAGCACCCTCCCCAGATACTAGCCCACATCACAGTCTCCTGAACTCTATTATTAGGGAGGTTAACATTATTCTCTCACACGCTACACCTATATACTACACTTTACTCTCACCTTACCCCAGAATCTGACCTCCCACAACTTCACTGCTTTCTAGATCCAACTCACAACCCTTCCCTTCCCAACAAGAGTCTTATCTTCTTCCCATCCTTCCTTAAAAGTGGCCAGTTGGGTTGAGGAACATGGTTAACACTACACATAGCCAAAAGATCTCCTATCTCTTATACTGGCTGCTACTGTAAATATCATAGAATACTCCCCTGCTGTCTTAAACCATTTTGCCTACCCCTCCAACTGAGCACAAAAAAGAGTAGGTGGAAGCGGTGAACACCAG
>PVKM010024898.1:0-20264 GCA_004027735.1 Carollia perspicillata
AGCCCAGTGGGGATGACAAAACACAAACAGCCATACAAATAAAGAAACACAATCTGTACAAGTTGTGATAAGCATCACTCAGAAAATAAACCAGAGAATGTGAAAAAGAATCCGTGTCCCAGGAGCAGGATGGAGTGGGTGGAGAAGGCCTCTCCGAGGAGATATTTTCTGAGCTAAGACCTTAAGCGGGCGAATAACCTTGCCATGCAGAGCTGGGGGATAAAGTAGAAGGGAGAGAAACAGCCAGGACCTGAGAACACATGTGAGGCAGGAAAGGAAGGCAGTGTGGTTGGCCTGAAAGAATGAAGAGAAAGAGGGAGGGGGGAGGCTGAAGGGAGGAGCCATATGATTTAGAATCTTGCAGAGCAAGATACGGAGTTTGAATTTTATTCTTAAAACAATAGGAAGCCATGGATTATTTTTAAATGGAGGATTTGCCTACAACTAATGTACAGACTAAATGCGTTAGTATGTGATGCACTCGGAACAGTAGCTGGCATAGACTGCGCTATAAAAGCATTCTTACTCCTATCCTTACTCTTGTTGTTAATGTCGGTTGGAGAAGGGTCAAGAATGGAAGCAAATAAACCAGTTGGGAGGTAGCCAACTGGGGCCTGAATCAGGGTGGGGGCTGTAAAATAGGAGAGAAGAGGCGTGTATATAACAAACCGTAGGTCAGAGGTACAATCAGTAGGACTTTCTGATGACAGAGAAAGAAAGGCATAAAGGACTCCTTCTAGGTTTCTGTCGTAAACAGTCAGAGGACACATTCCTCCAGCTGACTGTAAAAGGAACCAATCTGGGAGGAAGAGTCAAGAGTGCCATTGCATTCTATTCAGTTAGAGATGCCCATCAGATATCTACGTGGAAAAGTCAAACGTGTTATAATCCACATTGCACAATGGAGGAAACTGAGGCTTCTCAACAACTAGGTCATCTGCTCAAAGTTGAACTGCTGTTAAGAGGGCGAGTGAGTCTGGGGCTCAGGCTGAGACCCCTTCAGAGCTCCCACTCCGTCACAGTTAAACCCCCTTGGAAGGGGCGTCAGGCTCCTTGCTGGTATAACAGAGTCAGCTGCAGCATCTACCAGATGTCTGCAGGGAGCTGAATCCCAGAAATCCCAGGGAAGTGCATGAGCCAGCAACGGAGGCCATGAAACACGCCCCAGTTCTTTGAGTCTTGGTGGGAGATGATCCACCTGGGTGCGAAGGAAAAGCCACGCAGGAGAAGCACGCATTTAAGGGAGGCAGCATTAGCTTGCTGGGCCCTGGTTCCTGATCCACAAAATAGGAGTAGAAATCCATACACACAGTTTCAGGTCTGTTATAAAGGATTATTTATAAAAAGAGGAACAGAGAACGGGAGCATATACTTCATCAGCCTTCGGAGGGCTGGTAGGAGACAGAAATGGGGAGTTACTGTTCCATGACATAGAGTTTGAGTTTGAGACGATGAAAAAACCCTGGAGATGGACGGTGGTGATGGGCGTGCAAGAAGGAGAATGAGCTTAATGCCACTGAGTCATACACTTCATCATGGTTAAAATGGTAACTTTTGTGTTATGCGTATTTTACCACAATAAAAAAACTAAACTGGACCTTTGCTTATATTATGGACCAGAAGTTAGTGTAACACCTTCCTGTTGTGTTTATCTCGTAAGGAACTCGGCGAGGGTCTGTGTCATCTGTCACCCACACGCGCTTTGATGTGAAGGAGGGCTAGTTTGAACTTGGAGAGGAACGCTGTTGGAACCAAGAAATACGCTGCAAATAGAACCAAGACAATTGTCTTTTTTTCAATTTGAATTAGTGGCTACATTTCAAATCGCATCTTATGTAATCTGAACAGAATCACGTTCTGTGTGGAAGCATCTGTCTGCATCAGTTTACGATCCCCTCAGGAACAGATATGCCTTAGCCTGTCCTCTCGGTGCTTCACAGATGAAGATACTATTGCATTTGGGGGAGAGTAGACTAGGGAAAAGCAATATAATGAAAGAGGGAAGGAACAAGAGTGCCCACCACCCCAAACCTTTATGGAACCACTAGAAATTCAAATGTTAAGGACTATGGAGGTCAGAGTAAATTAAATGTAGCATTCCGACTTTCAAAGCCAGCCAGCTTTCTTCTGATTCAGAGAGCTTTCTTTTGTCTTTTCTTAATTTTCTAATAAAAATTTTAATTGTTGCTCTAGCCAATGTGGCTCAGTTGGTTGGAGCATCTTCCAGCAAACCAAAGTGTGGCAGGTTCAATTCCCAGTCAGGGAACATGCCCGGTTTTAGGAGGCAACCAATCCATGTTTCTCAATCATATCAATGTTTCTCTCCCTCCCTCTCTCCCTCCCTCTCTCTCTCTTCCCCCTGTCTAAAATCCATAAGCCTGTCCTCCAATGGTGATAGATATAGATATAGATAGATATATAGATATAGATATAGATATATAGATATAGATATAGATATAGATATAGATATAGATATAGATATAGATATAGATATAGATATTTCGTGTGTGTGTAGTAAAATACATATAACATAAAATGTACCATCTAATCATTTCAAGTGTTCAGTAGTGTTAAGTACACACACATCACTGTGCATCCAATCTCCAGAACTTTTTCATCTTGTAAAACTGAAACTCTATATCCTTCAGGTAACTCCCCATTCCCCCAACCTCTGGGAACCATCATGCTACTTTCTGAATTTGACGACTCTGGGTACTTCACATAAGTGAAATCCTACAGTATTTGTCTTTTCGTGACTGGCTTGTTTTACTTGGCATAATGTCCTCAAGGTTCATTCATGTTGTAGCCTGTGTCAGAATTCCTTTCCTTTTTAGAGCTGAATAATATCTCACTGTATGGACAGGACCACATTTTATTCATCTACTCATCTGCTGGGGGACATTTAGGCTATCTCCCCCTCTTAGCTACTGTGAATACTGCTACTATGGACCTGGGTTTACAGGTATCTCTTTGAGAGCTTGTTTTTGATTCTTTCGAGGATATACCCAGAAGTGAAATTGCTGGGTCAGTATGGTAACTCTACATCGCTCAAGTCGCCCAAGACGGTAAGGTTTCTGGATGAGCTGCTCGTTTGTATTTATAGCTCCTATCAAATCGTTTATATTCCGTGGAGACTGAGGGAAGCCATGTTACCCACTCATCACATTCGGCTGTGTATTACAGCAATGTTTTCATTTATATACAAATAAGTATATGTCTTTATATATAAATAATACAAATAAATATATAAAATATGTATATTTTTATATATTTAAATCTACTTTCTCCATTAGAATAGTTTTTTTCTTGAAAATAATACTTGCTTCTCTTTTAAACTCACTCTCCTCAATATAATCAACAGAAGTAAATCATTGAACTAATTTCCTATTATTTATGGCCTGTCACAGGCATGTGTTTAGTGATTTACATGCTTTGTTTTATTTAGTCCTCTCCAGGAGGGATTCCCTTCATGTCACAGGTGAGAACCACTAAGGCTCCTAGACAGTAAGGAACTTCAGCAGCATCACAGAGCTGGTAAGTACCTGAAACAGCACTTAGCAAGACCTTACCCAGCCTCGCAGGATAAATTCTACCCACACGGCTAGAAATGCAGGTAGCTCCAGATGTAATAAAATACCTAGAACTTACGGAACACTTCCGACTGCTCTGTGATCTAAGGCCTTGTCTCAAAGCAGGCCTACAATTCAGCAGCATCAATCAGCACCACCAGGGAGGTTGTTAGGAATGCAGATCCTCAGGCCCCACCAGGGACCTGCAGCCTCAGAATCTGGGGTGGGACCGAGGAGCATGCCTGCTCACCAGCTCTTCGGGGGACTTTGACGATCTCCCGACTTTGAGAACCGCAGGTCTATCATGGTCACTTACCATGTGACCTTGAGGATGCTGCTCACATGTACTTTCTGTCTTAACCCCATGGAAGATATTCTGTTTGTCAGAAGGGTCACAGCCTCCGAGAATTCAGGCAGACCTGGAACTCAAAACCCAAGTCTGTTAGCCTCCAGATTTCTTCCCTCTGCCCTCAAGCCTTCGCTTGCCATGAACACAAACACGCAGCAAAGAGGGGGTGTTCCATTAGCTGGGAACACCTGTTAATTGTGGTTCAGGTCTCCAAGGTGTCAGCACCCTCCAGCATGTCCTTAGAGATCACAGACGTTTCACGTGGTCTCTCCCTGGAGATCCTGGGATACACAGTAGCTTGGTCACCTAAAGGTCAACTTTTTGCTTATGATCTTTCTTTTAAACCAAAGAGAGTACAATTTACAAACAAATCAGTCCCTCGTCTGAGTCTTCACGGGTCTGTCGATTCCCTGCAGGCTCTGGCAATGCCCGTCCATCAGCGACATTTGATGACGGCCCGTGTGCTTCCCGGTCCTCCCGCACCCGAGGCCCTCCGTCCTGCAGGCCTATTCAGTTTGTGCAGTGGAGGGGACACGGTTCCTGGGGTTAAGAGCTGGCAGTGGGGCACACAGAAGCCCGGCCACCCCCACCAGGGACAGTCAATCAGAGCTCATGTGGGTCTCTTTTGTGCGGTGGGTGAGGCTTCCCACCACGGGTTCCGGTGACTCGGAATGCCAAGGACCTAAACTTAATTAACTTCTCCGGCCGGGATGCCTCCATCTCAGCCCGCATCCTGCTTCGTGGGGCGGCAGGACGAAAGTGCTCCCTGCACAAACAGAAGGCCGGGGACCTTAGTGGGAGCGTTGGCAAATACAACAGGGCCAGTGGCATCCTCATTAAACTCTGATTAGCAACTAGACTTGATCCAGGCCAAATCAGAGCTGAATGAGATTTCTTTCTTCTTCTTTTTTTGCTGCCAGTTGATCAGATGTAGGCAATTAAGAACCCCCACACCTCCAGCCCTTGTATTTTTTTGAAGCGGGGAGCTCATACCAGTCAAGCCATAAAGACACTATTGTCCTAAGAACAATATTCCCCACTAATCTCACTTCTGGCAATTTACTTTTTCTTCCCAAGCAGATTTAAAAATGTAAAAAAAAAAAAAAATCCGTGAAAGAGTATGGGGGAGGAATACTCCATGGTATCTAATCCCATCGCAAAGTGGGAGTTTTCTTGTTCCATTCAGCTTTTCTTTGAATGGGCCCTGGATAAATAAACTTCTACCGCATCAGCCACATTGATGCGGAGACCGTGAGGGTCCAATTATGCATATGGGGCATGTGCATTCTGGTTTGCAAATCACACACAAAGAGGGCAGCACAAGTGCTCCCTTGTAATCAGTTCTCACTACAAATTTACAAACCTGCGAGGTGAGATGGGCTTTTGTTAAGTGTTTAAAAGCAATTATTACCTTTCTTTAATTTTCTGGTGGTAATTAGGCTCCTGAATCCCGTCCAACCTGGTCTGTGCCTGGAAGGCTCGCTTGCTGCTCTGTGTCTGCCAGGGTGAGCGGAAGGGATCCTTGCTGGGAGCCAGCCTTGCGGGGCTTCCTGAGAACTCCAGAACTTTTCCCGTCTGAGGGCCAAGAAGTCTGACAGGCACACACTGGAAGCTGCGTCCTTTTTGCCTTTAAAGAGAGAAGATAAAAGACAACGGAGAAGATGAGAGGAGAAAAGGGAGGGAGAGAGACAGACAGCCAGAGACTTGGGGTGGAGGGGGAAAGGGCAACAGAAATTTGAGACAGAAAAAAAAAAAAAAAAACAGCGAGGATTATCTAAAACGAAGTGAAAAAGGAGAGTCACCTCACTGTTGTTACTGTGTTTGAACTTTGATATTCACAGGATTCCGATTAATGAGCCCACCGCCTCTGGGCTCACGGGCCTCAATGCACTGGGGCTCTTGCACTGAATGAAGAAGCCAAGGATCTCTGAAAAGAAACACCAAAGGAGAAAGAAAGCAAGAGAATCCAAAAGCCCTGAAAAATAGCTACACCTTTCACCAAGCCCTGAAGGTCAACCAATTTGGCAAGCAAGAGAGACCCAGGAAAGAATGGCCAACAGCTCTAGCCTGCCCGACCCTGCGTGGAGACCGGACTAGAGATTCCACTGCTCATCTCCTGTTCCGTGACAGTGCAGAGCACAGCACTGTTCCTAGGGGCCAAACCCGCCTTCTGGAAGGCCTCTGAGTCTCTTATAAGGACCAACATTCTTCAATTACTGAGCTGCTAAGAATTGAAATGACTGTGCCTAATCCGGTGGTGAGGGTGGGGTCAATCATAGCGAGCCACCCAGAGAGCTCACTGGAAGTCAGAGGTAACCTGTGTTACTATGGACGCAGCCAGAGCACAGAGGAAGCAAGGTGCACACCTCACCTTGCCCAGGGAAATCCAGGACAGACAGGCCATTTCCAAGGCCATGAGCGAACAAGAGGAGGGAGTTGTCATCTGCTCTACGGATGCAAACTGTGTCTTTTCTCATCAGATGCATCATTCTCTCCCAGGTTGGAGGTAAGGAACCTCTCCCTTTTACAATGTGGGGTATTGAGTCACTGAGGCCTGGGTTCAGATCCTGGCCAGGTAGTTACCAGCTGTTTCACGCTGGTAAAATTCCTTACTCCCTATGCTCCCTGGTTTTTCTTACCTGTAAAGTGGAGGGAATCTGTCCTGGAGAGGATTAAATAAAATAAAGTACATAAATCACTTAACACATGCCTGTGACAGATACTCAATAGACGATAGAAAACTAGTCACATAAATGATTAATTTCTGTTGACTATGTTTAGGAGAATGGACTGGATTAAAAAAAGAAAAGGAAGTACTATTCCCGAGAAATACAGCAATGTGATTGAGAACATAGATTCAAATATAGAGAGAGCCAACTAAAAGCATGGCTGCGATACACGGTCAAATGTGTTGAGTGACAGTAACATGGCTTCCACTCAGTCTCCAATGAGCATCAGTGATTCGATAGAAGCCGTAAGTACCAACAAGCAGCTCATCCCAAAACCCTACTGTCTGCAGTGACTTAAGCAATGTAGCTACAGGAGGACGCATGTGATAAGAGGCAAAGGAGTTGAACAAAGAAATGCTGGCGCATTGAGGAAGGAGAGATTAGTTCCAGATAGGAGGATTAGGAGAGGCTTTAGGTTGGAGCTGGCATTAAACCAAGCCTTGAAGATAGGTAGAAATGCAAAGAAAGGGCATTCTGAGAGGAGGGAACTGCGTGAATGCAGGACCGGCGAGCCAGGCCTGGGAAACGCAGAGCAGGGCCGCCTGCCGGGAGCGAGGCTGCGTTGATGAGTTAGGTGACAGGAGAGCTCATTTGCCGTGACGGTGGGACCTTTTCTTGTGTGGCAGTGGACGGGATGGAATTGTTTGAATGCCGTCGCTCCAGGAGCACATGTGAGGACGGGAAGCGGGGAAAGACCAAAGGCCAAACTAGCAGAGGCTTTTGCAGCAAGTTAAAGGACAACAGCCTAAAGCAGGGCTGTGGGAATGCACAGGAGGGTGTGGCTGTGGACTTTCGGGGAACTGTCATCAAGAGGACTGGCAGTGTGTGGAGTGTGAGGGCCAGGCGCAGGAAAGAGTGGAAAAGAACATTGGAATCTGAGGCTGAATCAATAGAAGAGCTGGGAAAGCATCACCACTGAGAGAGAAAGGGTACTGAGAAGGTCGGCATGGTGATTGTGGAGCCTCCTGAAGTGTGAGATGACAGCATTTCAGCCAGTCACTTGGCAGGTGCCGCTGTCATACATATGGCTTGAAACTCACATCAGAAATTAAGCCATAAACCTACCTTGAGAACTAGGTCATTCAGGATCAAGTAAGGCAAACAGAAATGTGCCCAGGTCTCCTGCACAAGGGGCGTTAACTACAGAGAATTAACAAAGAGATGATGGACGTGCTGAGAAGCCAAACAGGCGATGTTAAGGCAACTCAGAAATAAGAACAGCAAGAAGTCGACACCTCCCCGGAGGCTGAAGGGACAATGAGTGGAGGAGGGGTCACCAGAGCCCAAAAGTTGAAGCCATCTCACAGGAGCTTTGAGGGGTCTGCACACAGAACCAGAGGCCGTCCTGCCGGAAATGGAGTTACAGAGGAGAACTGGGCATTGCAGGGACCGTGTGCACCACAAAAAGGACTCCTCCCTTTCTTTCCAGGAGCAGGAAGTGGGCTGCTGAGCAAGCATAGGTATCTGGGGGTGGCAGGAAAAAAGCAAGTGTGGTGGTGCCATGGAGAAGACAAGGAAAGAGCCCAGGCAGGACCTCAAGGAACCACAGTAGCATCCCAGGGCTGGGGGGAACCAAGGAAGAGGTAGAGAGCAAATGCTTATATGTTCTTGACCTCTGTGCCCCATGGGGCCAATGACAGGTCAGGGAGAGAAAAGGTGCCTGCAGACCTGCCCTCCCACTGGGGACCTCTGCAAAGCAGTGTCCAGCAGCCTCCAGAGCGTGGCAGCTGGGTGGGTGGCCCTGAGCCACACTCCCTGCTGCATAAGAGCCCATACTCAGTCTAGTGGCATTGTCATGGCTTTGCCTCTGCATTATTTATCACAAAGGGAATCTGCCCCGTTGTGTCTCAATGAGAGCGACAGTGAACTGAGTGCATCAGTACTTATGAAATGTTTGTGTCTGGCCTTTCTCTCACACTAGAAAACCTTTGCCACGATTAAAAGTCTACTTATCATCAGTGTTCTTATTAAAGCTTTTCCAGGGATATCCATTACAGGGGAAGAAGGGGCCACTGGAAGAATATAGATGTAAAAATGTCATACCGAGAGGAAACCTCAAAAGTCTTCTAATCCAGTGTTTTCCACTCATTTCACATCTGAAGCATCACCCAGGCCTTTATTAGAATTATACAAGAAAACCAACAAAATGCACCTAAACCATCAACAAGAGAAAAGACTTACAGACTCTAGGGCCTTACCTCAGATCTATGAATCGAAACTTCCATGTGATTCTCAAGATGATGCAGGTTTAGGGAACACCGACTTAATCCAGCCTCTCCGTTTTGAAGACGCGGCCAGAGAGGTGAGGCACTTCCCAAGAATTCAGATGGTCTCTACGGGAAACGGGTCGAGAACCCAGGTGCCCACGCTCCCGGCTCCGCTTTACTTCTGATAGTTTCCCAGGAGAGGAAAGGACTTGCAGGTGGTAAACAGATGTACTGATTGAGCAAGAGTGTTGGTGTTGTTTTCCCTCAAGCTTGATTTTCTTCACTATCGATCTATTCAGTAAAATATATACACTGAAAATTTTCAAATAGCTTTCTGTGTACACTTCAAAAAGTGGGTTGACGTGTACACGTACATGTAAATGTGTATAAATATGTATGTGCATGTGCATACATAAGTTATGGATATGTGCATGTATAAGTATACGTGTCCATGCACACATATATATATATATATATATAAATGCGCGTGCACGTGTGTGTGTGGATACCCAGGGCCTACGACTATTCAGTGAATGAGCGAGTGGCGTCATCCCAGGAACCGATCTGACTGCTGGTTTTCTCATCCAGAAAGTTATGACCACAGATATTTCCAGCCCAGAAGCCAGACTTTCATACTGAAGATCCCGTGCCCGTTTGCTGTGCTTTCCAAACCCGCCATGTGAAGGGAAGGATTTCTTTTGTAAAACCCTGTGAATGGTTCTTTTACCGGGGTTTCCCGGCTGTGGAAGTGCTAGCGAAGAGATTCGCAGAGTTCGTTAACTACCACCACCTCCCTCCCTCCTGTTTGCCCAGCTCATTCAAACACATAAATGCCACTACAAACAACCACTAAATCTACAGAGGCTTGTTCTGGCTGTCAAACAGCACTGTAAAAATAATGTGCCCTCGGGCAGAGGAGGGGAAAGCGGGGATGGCGGAGCACACACTAATTTTCAACAATCCCTCCTTAGAGACATAATCTTCAAATAAATATTTAACTTGCTCTGTCTTCAGTCTTAGATTATTTACAAATCAGGCTTTAAAGGCGGTTTTAAATTATCCTTCCCTGAGCTATTCACACACCTAGAGTTGCCGGGAGTAGGAATGAGCCTTCCTGGTGGGACTGTACCTGCCGGCTGCAGGCAGCCCGTGACCGCATCGGGTCCCAGGGCCCTTCTGCATTGTGAAGTGAGGGCACAGGCTAGCCTGCCTGCCTCCAGAATGTTAGCATTCAGGGTTCTTACAGGGAAATAGGGACGGAATTCCCATCCCACGGCCATCCAGAACACCAGGATTAGGAGGACATGAGGCACACCCTACGACTCCTGCAACCGAGGAGCTGGAAAGGAAACTCACTGTGAAAGAAGGTGGGATGCTGGCTCGTGGGCAACCAGAGGCGGGTCTGGGTTTGGGGCTAGCGGTATCGATGAAGGGTCACATGGAAGCCTTCAAATTCTAGGGTAACCTTTTCCAAGAATACTTAAAAATCTCATGAGGCGAATAGTTGGTCCAAGGAAGAAAGGGATTTGTGGTAACGGAAGTCAGAACCCATGTGTACTCCTCTTGTTGGAGACACATGAGAAGGGATTGGCAACTGCCTCTCTGAAAGGCCAGATAGCAAATACTTTCTGCTTTGCAGGCCATTTGGTCACTGTCATAGCCATTTTAGGGCAAAGCAGCCATGGAGAATGTGTGAAGGGATGCCAATGACTCTGTTCCAATAAGAATATATTGACAAAACAGGTGGCAGGTCAGATTTGGCCTACAGGACAAAGCTTGCTCCTTCCCTAGAAGGTTTCCGAGCTCTGAGAAGTCCTGCATTAAAGGGATAGTGAATTTCATCTAATCCATTTTTCCTCACACATCTTTGACAACAAAATCCTTTTGTATCCCTTTATATCTGTTGACGTCTTTGTGCTAAACTAGTGTTTCACAAAACAGTTTGGGAAGTAACATCCTGGGAAATATGCTGGGAAAGAAAAGAGTGGCCCACAAAAAGTTGTGACACCTTAATCATCTCAATATCCAGTGCTGAAGCAAAAACTCCAGTCACATAAAAAAAAAATCATTCCCCACTTCTAGATGGACAAAAAAGTAAGCAGCATCAAGGACCAAGCAATGGTCAGAGACCAAGGGAAACTCCAGTGGCAGAACCAGACATCTGCCCTACGGAGGCCCATGGCACCAGCTGGGACACCAGGGAAAGAAGAGCTCAAAGGGAAGGTCTGAAGTTCAAGAGCACTTGGGGAGGCTCACTGCCAACATGATTCTGACGGTCTCTCAAGCTCCTGATGGTTCTCGAGGCTGCTCGGAGTACAAAGAAAAGCATATTCCTCACCAGGGTAACTGACCTCCAGACAATTCCAACACAACAGACATCCAATTCTCATTTGTATCAAGTTCCAACTGGTGTTCCTGGTCAGTAGGCAGCTCTCTTCCACACAGTAATTCACAGACCCAGGCCCTTTCTTTTTGTGGTTCTGCCATTCCAGAGGGTCTCATTGTCTCCTGATGGATTCTTAGCAACTGACCGGCAGCCAGGGAAGAGAGAGAAGGTGTGGAGGATGGAGCAGAGACCTTTATGAGCCAAACAGCTCTGTGAACACCGTAGGGCCCTGCCCAGGACACCGTGCAGAAGAAAGCCAAGGTGAAGAGTGTGCATCTCCGTGAAGAACCAAAGACAACTCCAAGCCAAATGTATGACCTCTGTAAGTTGGCCCATCTAGTCTTAACTCGATCTTCATTCTACTTTCCATTCACCATGAGCTCTCTATTTATCTACTTTATTTTCTTCCAATGTCTCAGCAAGCTATTCCAGTTCTTTTTTGGAAGGGTGGGAGAGGCATAGGAGGAAAACATTAAATAAAATGTAAGATTAAGTCATGTTTCAAGTGGGAGAAAAGTAAGAAAGGCCCATTGGGGTGGATCTCATTAAAAAACATCAAACAAAACAGCAATGACGCAGGGTAGAGTTTACAAAACCCCTGTGAGTTTTTCCTTTTGGGGGGAACACTAAAGCTTGGGTGACTCTCTCTGGGTTGGACTGCTCAGTGCTCTGCCACCACAAGACGTCTAGCTTCAACTCTGCCTGTGTTCCAGGGACTGACCCAGAGGAGAGAATACAGAACTCCGGCGTGTCTTCCACAGTCTCACTGCAGGCACTGACCTCACCTCATTCCCAAAGGGCTGTGTCCTCCTTCCACGAACCACAGCCAAGACTAGATGGAGACCAGAGGCCCCCACCCCGGCAGAGTCGCTACCTCGTGGTTCCTGACCCCCAGCGGCTCACACTCCACCCAGCACCAGCAGACGGAGGCAGACTGCACATCCCAGCCACTAACAGTTAAATTCTAACTGAGGGAAATGGTGGGGAGGGCAAGGGAGGAGTGCATTTAATTTAGGAAAAGACTGGACACTTGTTCGGACAGTTCTGGAATAGTAACTGCTGTCTTCCTACGAGGCGGGGAGCAGGAAAGGATGACGGCTTCTCGAAGCACATTGTGGAGCGCACACTTATACGCTTCTTCTGGCGTTCCTAACCGACTGTGAAGAGTAACTTTTTCATCAGGAAAACATCTCATCTTTAAAAAGCTGATGTCAAGGAATGAGATTTGGCAAAACAAGCTACAGATGATTCGTAGGCCACATATGCTTGACTCCGTGAGCCCTCTGCCCACAAGTGAAGTCACTGCACCCTCCTCCTCCCCCCGATACGGGACCCCGATACGGAATCTGAATCATAAACTCAATTTTTTCTCCCCTATCTTAGTCCCTCATTATGTAACATTGAATTCATATAAAATAATCACTAGGAGATGATAAGAATAATTCATACATATGCATATAGATTTACTACTTATAAATACATGTAGGTATACACACAAATGTAGACATGCACATAGATATATACATATATATAGTACACAGTTCCTGAATTGCAAATACATTCTTATTTAATCTTCACAACAACCTTGTGAGAGAGGCATAACAGAAATTCCTCCTGTTTCACAGGTGAGGAAACCGAAGTCCGAAGGGTGAATGCGGTCATAGGGAGCCGAGAGCCACAGAGCAGGACCCAGACACAGGTCAGGAGAATCAGCTCCCTGCGCCAGCCACCTAGATGGCAAGAGTGGAAAGCGATGGCCTGTTCAGGCCTCCTCCGTACCCTTTGCGCATTGTGTCTAGCCACACACGCCCACATCCACACTTCCAGGGTAAGGTATTATTGTCTCCTCCTAGGCATTGCTTTGCGAGAGTAGGAAGAAAGAGACCAGAACCCAGTGATGGTGAACCAAAGCCTTCCCTGCAGCTGAGAGGCGGTCAGCAGGGCCCTCAGTCCGTAAGTTAAAAGCTGCTAGAGGCAACCCGAGCAGATGAGACCCATCCAGTTGCTGTCCTGTGGTTCTCTAGCTGTGTCTAACATCCCCTCCTGACATCGGATCTAACCACCCACGAGTGTGACGTCAAGAAGCTGAGACCAAACAAACTCAAACACAAGCACACGAACACACATGTGCATTTCAAAACTGTACGGGAACTGAGGTGATGATTAACTCACTCGGACCAAACATTTTTGGCTCCAAGAGTCTCTGGATACCCTCAGAGGGGACAGCATTTTGTCCTGCACGCATTACGACAGCCGGGCGCTCGTTCCTTCTCTTCTGCATGTTTGGCAGGAGGAGAGCCCGGTGGCCAGATGAGGAAAGTGCTGGAGGCACCGAGCACAGTGCCAGGAGGGCCCTGCTGCTCCCACCACAGCTGTCAGGGGCCGAAGCTTGTACCCGTTCATGACAAAGCAGCCTGATTCTCATGCTTCTGTCACATTAATGCCAAGTGAGTCCAGACACACCCTGGCAGGAAACTGTACTCATCGGCCTCGCCAAGACTGGTGTTCTCAACAGAAACCTAGAGGTGCCTGCACTCAGGGAGGCAGCTGGTACATCCAAGTCGTACTGTTTTCTTGAAAATGATTGCTGCTTCTTCCTTCCTTCTACTAGCATCACCCCTCTTTAAAGACATAAAAGCAAGGACCTAAGATTCCACTCCAGGTATAACCCTGAACTGCCCCTGTGGACAGAGCCTCACTGGCCTTTGCAATGACCGGGGTCTTTGGGGAGGTATAGAGTGTATGTTGTAAATACAGAGGGAGGTCATAGTGCTTGTGGCAGGAAAGAACCTTATAAAAAATGGTACATGCCTCCAAGCAAATTTGCATAAAATACGTTCCTGAGGGAAAGAAATATAGGATGTACAAAATGCAGAGAAACCAGGATTGAAAGTTAGGATTTCTCTCTGGAGCATCCTGGAGAATTTTAAAGACCACACATCTTATAGATTCTCATGTTAAATCCTTCTCTCCCCACCCACCTTTACCTCCCACCCTCCACCCCAGTAATTCTGCAGAGCAATAGCCAACACTGAGAGCCAACAATATCACCCCCTTTGTGGAATTTGGGTAACCTTCTAATAATCTGTTACTGAGATAAAAAGATCATCTCCAGGACAAAAGAAAGACAGCGAACTACAGCTAGAGATACAGAGTGACCATTTATACACCATTGATTTATACACCATTTAGTCCATCATTGTGAGAAGGACAGGCCGAATCTCCCTCCCTGGTTCTTGATGGCCCTTGTCACATTCTCTTCTGGGCTGCTTGTGTCCCCCCAAATCTGTATGTGGAAACCCTTATCCCCAGTTCCTCAGAATGTGACTGTATTTGGAGATAGGGCTTTTAAAGAGGTGACCCAGTTAAAACAAGGTCCTTAGTGGTGGGCCTTAACCCAATTTGACTGGTGTCATTAGAGGAAGAGGGACTTTGAACACACAGACACCAGGGACACATGCCCACAGAGGGAAGGCCATGCGAGCACACAGCACAGAGGTGGCTGCCTGCACAGAGGGAGGCCTCAGGACAAACAAACTCTGCCGACATCTTGATCTCGGACGTCCAGCCTCCAGAACTGTGAGAAGTAAAGCTCTGTTGTTTAAGCCACTGTCTGTAGGATTTTGTTATGGCGGCCCCAGCAGATGCATACGTACTCCATGAAGCTTTAGAGCCAGCCAAGGGAAAGCATTTGACCTTGGAGAAGGAGTTTGGGGGTTCAAGTCAGGCTTTGTCACTAAGTTGGTTATATTCCCAGAAAAGTCAGGGTTTGTGAGGCATCACTTCCTTCTCGTGCAAAATGTGAGGGTCAATTGGCACAGACTGAGAGGTTCATTCCACCACACATTCTGTGATTGTCCCACTGTTTTGCTGCACGGATGCCCCACCCAGCCCTCTGCTCTGCAGCCTCTCACGACAGCTCAGCTCACTCAGTGGCCCCGCAAGCTACAAGCACAGTGTTGCCTGGGACCTGAGATACAGGGGAAAAAACTCTGCATTCTCTAGTGACAGGAATTAATGAGTTGGGAAACAGTGATGTGGGTTCTGTCATTCTCCCTAATTGGTCCTTGTCAAGAGCAGGGACACCTTTGCCTAGAGTCCTTTGCATTCAGCTCAGGTATTCAGCCAGCCCCCTCTCCCTGGGGGCTTGCTCTGGCTTGGATCTTAGCCCAACTCCCACCGGATCCCCAATTAAAGATATCAGCCAGGTCTGTGCCTGATGGAGGAAGCCCTCACTTGCTAAGGGGCTTAAATCACTCGACATGTGTGTGCCAATTTTCCCCTCCATATCACTTTTACTGATTAGCCTTTTCTTTTTCCCTTGTTAAGAAAATGATTGCGACTCATTATTTTTAAAGAAGACTTGATGGGATTTGGCTCAGATACAAAACAATATTTCAACCACCAGAAAAGTCTATCAAAGAAACAAAAATTTTGAAGTTGGAGTTTATTCGGTTGCAGTGCTGGGGTAAAGAAAGGACACCCTGGGACAGTGTCGGTGGAAGTGTCAGTCCGTGTGACCTTCCTGTAGGGCAATGTGTCGATTAACGTTCATCCACATTTTACATGTGCACACCCTCAAATTTCATAACTCCACTTTTAGGAACATATACTACAGAGATGTGACTATTATGGATATACATAAAGATGTGTATAAAAATACATTTTCTGATATGCTATGGAAAAATTATACCAAATTATAGCAAAGAACGAAATATTATAGTAAAATATTATATTTGCTAATAAACTTATGGCAAATAACTAAATATTAATCAATAGTCAATCATAAATAAATCTCACAACATCCCAAACGTTGGTTCTTTTAAATGTAATGAGTTCACATGGACAAGGACGACAGTGTGGTGATTGTGGGGGTGGGGGGTACAGATGGAAGCGGGTATAAGGGGGACAAATGGTAATGAGAGAAAATACAATTAAAAAATTGATTCATGAAAAATTGAAATGAGAAAATAAAATAAAAGATAAAGAAATTTAATGAGTTCATTCTAGACATGTTAATATGTCTTTGTCGTATAGCTGAAAAAAGTAGATAGTTGAACAATGTATAGTTGATTTAATTTTTTATTTATTGATTCTACAGAGAACAAGAGGCGGGGGGAGAGAGAAACATTGATTTGCTGTTCCACTTATTTATGTGTTCACAGTTGATTCCTGTGTGTGTCCTGACTGGGGATCAGAGCCACAGCCTTTGGGTACTGGGACAATGCTCTAACCAACTGAGCTACCCAGCCAGGGCTGCTTTAATTTTTTAAATGCATATTTGTTTCTGGAGATTTGTATAAGCACTCCAAAAATTTCTAGAATGATACACCCCAAGATGTGAACAGTACTTTACTTCTGGGACCGGAAACGTAGTGAGCAAGAAAAAGCTTTCCCTTTTAACTCTATGTACCTCTGTACTCTTTATATTTGTTGTAATCGGTTTATGTGGTCTGTGTAACATGAAAAAAAAGCAGGGGAGTGTTTTCTTTAATCTGTCATATTTTCTCAGTTACTTTTCTATTCTTTGCAGAGCTAGGCAGTGTGCGTATGTGGGCGTGTGGGTGCATGTGAGAGAGAGAGGCAGGCAGACAGACAGATTGAAGTGGGGCGGAGGAAACTCCGGTTTGAGGATGATGCAGCCCCAAGAACTCTATTAGCAGCGCCTCCTTCTCCCCATCCGCCTAACACAGGGGGAGGGCTCGTTGATAAATGCTTGGCCAACACTTATATTGAAAGCTCCAGGGCTCGGCTTACGAAATTCAGTGTCACGGTCTCTTCCCTTGAGGAGCTAAGTCTAGTGAGGAGACCAACAATTAGCATATAAAATTATGTAACTCATAATGAGGAATGGGTCTGCCATAATGATTGCATAATGGCAGCCCGGAAAGAGTAAATGAGCCAGCGAAAAAAATCAGGGAAAGCCTCACCAAACAGGAAGTTCATAAATTGAGACTCAGCCATTGAGCACAATTTTCCTTTTAGGTAATTAAAAATGTAACTTTTATTAAAATTTTGTATAGTTAAAAATAAATAAAAACATGTTCGCATAGAACCATGAAAGAATTTGAGACACATGTACATACACTAATTAAATATAAAGAGTGGTGGGTGATTTCTAAGCTCTCTTCCAGTTTGGAAACTTCCATTTCGATCACTCAGAATATTGACTGAGCGCCTGCAATGTGTTCGGCTCTGAACTGGGTATGAGGGGAGAAGGTATGATACAGCTATGTGCCATGGTCTCAATCCTTACGAAGGTTTCAGCCTTGGTAAGGAAACAACACTAACTCACAAAAGCGTGTACTTAGCAGTGCCCAGCACAGTAGGCCATTCTAAACATTCATCAACCAACATTACCTAACTGGGCACTCAACTGTGTGGTGGACTCCAGAGATGATGACTATAAATGTACAATCAAAAGTCAAGACACGTTCTTCAGATCTGAACTGATGTACAGCATGCATCAAATATTCAGCCATCTTTAGTAATACTTTCAATTAATCTAATTTTTATTAAACAGTAAAGTTATATGAAATCTAATTTCTGGCAAAAATTTACCTATATTAACAAAACAGGTGAATATTTCATTATGATAGGCACCACAATCGTTGGTCATAAAACAAAGCTCCTGGTGTCAGCCCGAGAAGTCAGAAAAAGTTTGACGAGGTGGGACCTGCCTTGGGCCTCATAGGACAGGTAGGATTTAGGCAAGGAAAGAGATTGGGAAGGACCTTGGAGGTAGAAAGAACACCACCAACGATGATAGGGTTCTCTTCCATTCTGAATGACTTAATGACCCTACACTGTTCTTATTACCCTTGCAGACTGTCCATAAAATGCCTAAGGATAAATAAAGGTTGCCTTTGAAAGTCACTGTCAATGCTCTAGAAGGAAGTGGATATTTGATGACTTACGAAGGCGGAAGTACCTGGGAAGCTTATCAGGGAAACCAAGGATTTCTACAGACTGCATTCAGAAGTTCAGAACTTTTGCTTTCTTGCCTCATTAGTACAAGTTGTACACTATTTGTTTCTACAAAGAAAAAGGTGTTAGGTGACAATGCCATTTCCAAAAGTCCTTAGAGACAATCAGAGGTGAGTTTACAAAGCAAATGGAAGTGACACCTTTAGAAACTAGAACTTTAGAATAGGCGGTGGGAGAATGAGCTGGGGGAGGTAGAGCAAGGGAGGAAAACCAGCTCTTGTTAAGTTTACGGCCAATTAACATTTACCATACTTCAGACTCCAATGTTTAGCAAGGGCTTCTCAATATTAAAGGCAGCTCTTTGAACAATAGAGTCCTTTTTTCCTGCAGTTCACAGCTGTCAGAGATCATTTAACTCCCTATATATTTCCAAAAAGTGATGCCTTTAATGGGCAGTGTAAACACTGGGGTTAGAGCACACTGAAGCCTGACTCAGAGGCACGGTGTTAGGGCATCGCTCGCATCTGTCAGGATCTGCAAGGGAGGCCTAAGTAAATAAGGCCATAAACTGCACTTAAAGAAAGAACAAGGAAAAGAGAGAGAGAAAGAGAGAGGGTGGGGTAAAAGGAGAGAAGATCAGGGAGACAGCCGGAGAGAAGGAAAGAAGAAAAATAATACAAGGACCAGAGAAAGACAGATTAAACCCAGAAGCTGGAAATGCATTGATTAAAACTTCAGTTCTGTTCTTAAAATGATCCATTTCCATTCGAATGTAAATGTAGTCATAAAGTATCATGTTAGATCTCATGTGTCAGACCTAAGTAAACTTCCTGGTTTTAGGAATTCAACCAGAGTTCTTATTATCTCAGCATAGTTTATATTTAATTTCCAATTTGTTTTTCTTCTTTTACAACAGATCCAGGTATCACCTATAACATGCTCTGATTTTTCTGTTTTCTCGTAGTGCTTTCAATAGCCTCACTGTTCTCCAGGACCAATAAAACCAGTGGTGTGATGGTCCTCCCTTCGGACTGGGATTCTGCATTGGAAATACAAATCCAATAGTTATTAAAGAGAGACTATGAAACTTAAGAAAAAGGCTCACACTTCTAATTTAGCAAATGTAACCTGCAAGATTAAATGTGTTGTGAGCTCAGCGGTGTTTGCAAATATATAAGAATCTTAAAAATCTTCCTTTCAAAAAAAAAATCTTCCTTTCAAATGACTAGTGTGAAGTAGTAAAATGGTCTTCATAACATGATGTTAAGTAAAATCCCAAATGCACTCAGGAATTTTAAATGTAATCTTAAAATAGCTAACCTTTAAAAATCTCAATTCATAAAAAAAGTCATCTAACTTTATCTTCTTAAGCAATATTTATATTTGTAATAAAAATATAAAAAGCTGAGTAATATAGAAAAGTTTCAAAAAGGAAACAATTCACCCCAAATTTTACCAACCAGAAGTAAACAATGTTAAGAGTCTACAAATATTATTATTAGATCTCTTCGAAAAACATACAGATAAAAAATAAATATTGTATGTCAATATTATCTCAATAATACTGGGAAAATGAAATAAGAACTGAATAAAATGTGATAAAGACAGAGATAGCTTCAAAGACAAATAATTATTGTATTAGGATGAAATCATGCAATATGTACCATCTTGAAAATTTAATCTTATTTTATATGCATTTAATAAGGAAAAATATGAAGTAGAACTGAAGAAATTACAGAATTTTAGATGCATGTGTCTTTAGCATCTAAGATTGAGGAAGAAATTAAGTTATCAGCAGCCTATAGTCATCTTTTGTTGTTGGCAATTTAAAAATGTACGTTTTATTTTTAAAGTTTGGATGAGTTTCCCCCTAGAAAAGATAAAGCCTCCTTCACTTCCTCCTGCCCCGCCCCGCCCCTCCTCATTTTTGTTGCTCTAATTACTTTTGTATATAGTGAGTGCTTCAGGCCTTGAAATACTTACATAAACCACAGTTACCCCATTACTTTCCTCCTAGATCTACATTTGAATGGATTCCATGCTCACAACTAGTGTCAATACCACTTCTCCATTCTTGAGTTCTTTATTTTGACTTAT